>JAKSZP010008224.1:0-99165 GCA_022478985.1 Massospora cicadina
TGCAGCGAAGAGGTCGCGGAGGGTTCTGGCTATCACTGCAGGTTCCAGAAGGTACACCTCAAAGGGTATTCCGTCTGGGCCTGGGGCTTTAAGCCGTGGGGATTTCAGAAAGGGTTTCCATCACCTCCTGGATGGAAATAGGCGCCAGTAGAGCCTCATCAGCCCGTGGGTCAATGGGCGGCTCTGGAGCCCGCCACAGGAAGTCTCTTGGATGTCCGATGGGTCCACCTGGGTAGCATGGAAGAGGCTGAAGTAGAAGCGGTGTAGTTCCTGCGTGATTTCCTCCTTATCTGAAGTGGTTGTAGTGCCAATCTTCAGTGCAGTAATATCCTGCGCTGTTGACCGGGCTTTCTGTTTCTGAGAAGAAGCGGGTGGGGCGTTCCCAATGAGCATAGTAACGAGATGCTGTGTTTTCTGCCCGTTCTTCCTGCAGTGTGAGCTCCAAGCGGAGTGCTTCCTGCGCCGCTTCCCAGTCTTCCAACCATCTGGGAGAGGGCGAAGGCTGGCGGTTTCGCTCTAGATGTCTGATTCTGGCTTCCGCCCTTTTGACTCTGGCGCGAGCTGCAGTCATCTGGGCTTTGGCACAGTTGTAAGCAACGCGGGTGATGCCCTCCTTGGTCACCGCCCATCTAGCCTTGTGGTCAAGCAGGTGGGGTGGGGGGAGGTGAGAGTCTCCCGGATGGTCATAGACAGCTTCTCCTTAGTGAAGGGGTTGTTGAGAAGAGCTGGGGCAACCCTAGGCCAGAACCTACGCGACGGTCTAAGTGTGGTGGTGAGGACAACGGTGAGTGATCTGTGATCACTCAGATGGTTTTCACGAGAGATGGGAGAGAGACGTGGCCAATTAGCAGGGGCCAATCAGTGCCATATCTATGCGTGACGCTGACTGGAAAGCTCCTCCATCATACTGGATCCTAGTCATGCAACCTAGGCCAGACGCGGAGGGTGGAAGCGCATCTATAAATCCACTCAGGCGCGAAGGAAATCCTGGAGGCGACTTGATCCAGGGCGTTCCTTTGCTGGGGGTAAGAGTCACGGACGCGACTTATGGTTGTGTTGAAATCTCCTAAGAGAACTGTATTCCGTGGGAGATTGAGTTGGAGGAGCTCTTTCAAGAGCCGATTTTGCTCCTGACCTGCATTAGGCAGGTAGATGCTTGCAGCGAAGAAGAGAAGTCAGGAGTGGTGAGTTTGGCCAGTATGAGGCGGCCACCTAGATATTGTGAAAAGAATGGGTTTTAACCCGGGGATTCAAAACAATAAGGGCGGCATGGTTTGTCCAGAAGGAGTTGCCTCCAAACTGTTCATTCCATGCAGATTGTTCGTGAGGATATGGGGC
Source organism: Massospora cicadina (assembly GCA_022478985.1). Classification (NCBI taxonomy): domain Eukaryota; kingdom Fungi; phylum Entomophthoromycota; class Entomophthoromycetes; order Entomophthorales; family Entomophthoraceae; genus Massospora; species Massospora cicadina. The sequence goes on from JAKSZP010008224.1 coordinate 1,339, forward strand.
TCCTGGACAGCAGTGATGTCAATTTGTGCTGACCTGAAGTTTCGGAGGAGGTGGGCTCTCTCCTTAAAGTCCCGCAACCCATTTGCGTTGATGGATTGCAGGGGCAGGGGTGCTGCCATGGGGACTCATAGCTGTTCCCCTCCATGTCCTGTGGGGTTGCCAGCGCTTAAACCTGCTGCTGTGAGGCGGCTAGTTTTGAGTCCTTTAGCTTGACTATTAGCTGCAATCCGTGAGGAGCGTCGAGGGTTCTGAGGGAAGGAGAGGTGGGGGGGCGGAGGACCCAGTAAGCCAGCCTAGGATGCTGCCCCCGCTCCGTTGCAGGGGAAGGACCTGAGGGTGCTCAATGGTGACCTCCGCGGTGTCCCCATTTGATGAGTCTGAGTCCATATTCACTTCCTCCAACACTTCAAAGGATCCGCGCGAAATGGACTGTGGGGTTGGGGGTAGGACTCTTTGAGGTGGCACTTCTACCGCAGGCCGCGAGTTGGGTCCATGCTGGTGGGCATAGCTCCATTGGGAGCTGAGGGCTGATGTGATAAATCGCTGGTGGAGGTTGGTGGGGGTGCCGCGGAGCCCTGAGTGGGGGTGGCTGACGAGGGGCACCCTGTGGGAGATGCCTTGCGCTTGGTGAGAGAGGGAGTTGACTCTGGGAGATTGGAGGGGTGCCCATTGGAAGGGGGGCATGAGCGCGAAGGTATCCCACACCAATAGTGGGGTTAGCTGTTTCAACTGCTAGGCGTAAGGCCTCAGGGGACAGGTCTTGAACGGGAACCCATTGTGTGGGTTGTGGAATTGCTGCTGCTGCCATGTGGGATCGTTTTTGGCCTGGTTTAGGCCCCTGGGTGGTGGCTAAGAGGGCTTGTTTTCGAGCTGTGCAGCCACTATACAAGTGTCCAAGGGCGTTACACCATGAACACCGGGGCGCGCCTGATCAGGGTCGACAAAAAGATCTCAGGGCATGCCCCAACTACCGCCACACGAGGAATAACCTCAATGTTACAGGATACAGTGGGGGAGGGGATGAACGATGCCCTAGCAGTGCGAGCTCTTTGAGTGGGAGCATAGTAAGAGGGGACGCTAAAGTCCACTGAAAGAACAGACCCAAACTCCATTAAACCACGATGGAGTGCCAGTTTAAGAGACTCAGGATCAACAGTCGTTGGTAGGTTGGAAAAAGTAACCCATGAAATTTTCTCCAGGTGAGAGCGTGTGCGGGAGATGCGAAGAGATCCGCGTGGAATAATGACCTGGAGGGTGGCAGCATGGTCAGCAAGGGCAGCTTCAGTGAAGCCCACATCGATGTAGTGGCCCTCCACTGATTCATGGATGGTGGTGTTAATAGGGAATGTCTCCGCAATCGCTGCAAAGTATGAGAAGTAATCCTCTGTATAGAATTCAACAGGGTTATGCCCATAATAAAGGCGAATTGCGTGGGAGAGGGTTGAGCGAGGTAGAGCTTTTTGCGCTCTAGTTTCGGCCCATTTCTTCTTAACATCAGCAATAAACGCCACTTCACGGGGATCAGCTTTGGGTAGCATTGGTGCCAGAGGTTTTTGCCACGCCCCAGTGGCTCCTTTGGTACGTTTGTGTTTGCTTTGGGCTGCAATTGCAGGTTGAGTGTGAGCTGTTGGCTTGGACAAGTTTGCGGAGTTCCCTTGTTTCTGGAATGTTACAGCAGTTGCTGGCGTCATATTAAATTGAGGGGCGGTTTGTTGGGCCTCGCTAAATTGGGGAGGCCCATCCAGATTGGAATTAACTCCAGCCAATTGGGAGGAGGGAGATGTTTCATCACCATCCCAATCTATTTGTGTAAATTCAGCCCGAGTATTTGCTGTGATTTCGTGGGCAAAACTCACTGGCTGATTGGTGAATTGGTCGTTTTCAGCATATTAGGATAAAGTGCCAACTTGAGAAGTGCCGATTATGGGGTTTAAATGGGACGGGTGAGTTTGGAACTGGTGTGAAGTTCCAAAATCTGAACCATTTAAATCCCCATTGGGAAGAGTAGATTGTCCCAATTTGGTGCTTAGTGAACCAGAATGTGCAGCTAATCCAACCTTACATCCGAGGGTTTTGGGGCCAGGTGATTGTTGGGCCTCGCTAAATTGGGGAGTCCCATCCAGATTGGAATTAACTCCAGCCAATTGGGAGGAGGGCGATGTTTCATCACCATCCCAATCTATTTGGGTAAATTCAGCCCGAGTATTTGCTGTGATTTCGTGGGCAAAACTCACTGGCTGATTGGTGAATTGGTCGTTTTCAGCATATTGAGATAAAGTGCCGACTTGAGAAGTGCCGATTATGGGGTTTAAATGGGACGGGTGAGATTGGAACTGGTGTGAAGTTCCAAAATCCAAACCATTTGAATCCTCATTGGGAAGAGTAGATTGTCCCAATTTGGTGCTTAGTGAACCAGAATGTGCGGCTAATCCAACCTTACATCTGAGGATTTGGGGGCCAGGTAGCTGGGTATTGCCCCTCATGGAGGGAGCTGGAAACACAGTGTCAGCAATAATAGATGGGGCTGAATTAGCTGACACAATGGGGGAGGTGAATGTCTGGATGGGCTGAGTTGTATTCAACTGAGCAGACGCCATTAAAACAGCGTGGGTGATGGCCTCCTTGGTTGGAGGGGCCCAGCGGGTTGGTGGGAGGCAGCACACACAGAGCTGTTAGGCGTGCAGGTTGCAGAAGTGCGATCAGGTGAACTGGCGCTAGTTGGAGTAGCTCCAGGTTGGGGGGTGGTGCCTGCTTTCATGGCTGCTGCTTGAGAGCGGGTGATTCTGGTTGACCCTGAGGTGGGTAACCGAGGGTTGCTTCGTTTGGGGGTAATGCTGGCTCGTTTGGCATAGCCTGCGGGTTCTTTTGCGGGGTTTCCCACCATATTTGCTAATAGTTTTCGTAAATCTCTTTAGTGGAGCTAAATTTCAGGCTGAATTGATTTTCGAAAAGTGATGCTTAGCAGAAAGAGATATCTACTGCGATACATCCTCACTTCCTCAAGAGGCAACATAGGCAGAATCATCCTCAAGTTGAGGATAACCAATAAAAAATTAAAAAGGTATATCTTTTTATATTCGATTGTAATAGAATTTTTCCCCTTCTATACCTTTATAAATCTTTTATTTTCTTTCTTCTCTTTTTCTATATGGGACATGACCTTCAGTTGGTTCAGCAGTCCATTTTTTTTATATATTTATTCCCCTAAACTGGTTCTGAGGTATACTTTTACCTACAAGTTTTCTATGGTTAGAGGTCTTATTTTTTAAGTCTTAACCATCTTTTTTGGTTCAGCGGTCCTTTTTTCAAAAATTAAACAAATTATCAGGACATGACCATCTCAACGGGTCAGTGGTCCTTTAGGAACACTCTTTTTATTATATTTTTATCTTTGATCTACTGCTTCAAATATCTAGCATGGACTCATTTCACTATCCTTCCATCCAAAAGGTTCTTGATGGAATAGCCGTCCATCACCATCTTGGTTATAAACTCAAATGGACCTGACCACAACTCATCTAACTTGTTTCTTCTCCAGAAACCATGCATATTGTAATAGGCAATTTTTTTACCTATCTGGTATTCTGATAAGGCCAGTTAGTTCTTATCATCCATTGTTTTTGCCTTAATCCTTTTCTTCAAGGTTGTATCAAATGCTTGCTATTGCATCTCAATCAGGATATTCAACAATCAGATCAGGTACTTCCTGACACTCATCCCCAATGTTGGTTCCACCACCAAATATAAAATTGGTGACAACACAGCCTTTCTTCCATATAGTAACTCAAACAGTGTTTTCCCTAGCGCCGTATGATGACTTATGTTGTATGTGAACATCACTGAACTAAGGTACATTCCTCATTTAGAAGTTCTCCCTATGACAAGCTTCCATAGCATCATGGCCAGCGTTCCATTGACCCTCTCTACCAGTCCGCCTATCTTTATCCAGTAAGGTACTGACATGACTACTCAGATCCTCATTATGTCATTCAATCTCAGGATCATGTGAGACATAAAGTTTGTTCCATTATCACTTAACAAGATTTGTGGGCATCCATGTCAATATACTACTTGATCCAGGATAAACCTTGCATTGCTTGTAGCATATACTTTTGCAAGAGCCTTTGTTTCAACCAATCTCATCAGATGGCTGATTGCAAATATGAAGAATTTGACTCCCCAGGTACTCATGGTTGATGGTTCATCACATCAATGGGGACCATATGCCTGGAAAATCCAGGGCAGATTAGTTAACATCAATTCATATTCTTGTGAGTCTTGTGCAACTGGCACTCCACACAACAAGCCTAATAACCTGCTACATTGTAGTTAATGAACACCCACTAATAATACTGGTAAATGTAATTGGACACCTTCTTTAGGCTATTGTAAGTCTCGGGGAGTGTCCTTTGGCCCTCAATCAAGCTATCTTTCCATTCCCAAGTAAGAAAACACCAAAGAGGATGGCGGTACCTCTCATCACCCAGGGCGATCTCACCCACATAGTTGATGAGCAATGGGTGACAGCTCGCCTGCTTCAGATCCTACCCCCAATTTCCTCACTCACCTCGGCAGAACTGTTGCAGGGAATCAGTGAAATCTGTGCTGAGATTATCAAACTGAAATCAGTTGGATCTAATTTGGGTGGCAATTGGGCTGATGGCTAGAATTCAAATGGCTGTAAAAGAATGAAGAATGAAATATTGGCTGGATCGCCCAACGGTTCTGATTTGACCCCAAAATCAGCAGAACAAATATTGGGCGCCATTGACAAGAGTTCAAAACCCTCCGATAGTAATTTGGGCGTTGCGCCCAATGGGCCTCTATCGACTGAATAAAATGGTTAATTGACTGAGCGCAGGCAGGTTGGCCATCCCAAACCTATTCCCAACCAAATGGTCCCATCCCTATATTGGATGGCCTTGGGGGATTCCCGTCGCTCATTGGGCCAAATGCCATTGTGCTAACCATCGGAAACATAATTGACCCTAGTCCAAACATTTGAGGTCATACTGACAGAGACTTGGCCCACCACCAAATTTTGTGATGACAGTTCCCAAAGAATAAATCCCCCTCTACCATCCAATTTACTGGTTAGGATGAATTTGTGGACCCTGACCACACTTTCACTAATAAACCACTATTTAATCAGTTTTAAGGCTCTGAGAAGATTGTTGGTCAATTTTTTTACTTTCCTTTCCCAATAAAATTCTACCAAAAGAAATTTTTATCTGTTATTTTTCCCCTTTTACCACTTCCCTGATGGCATTTCTCTGGTGGTCCATTGCCCCACATTTTGGGTGGACATTACCAATACTTTTGGTCACCATGGCTCCCTCTGTTGCCAATTGGATCCAGCAAGTAATCCTTACCTTGCTGTTATGCTACCACTGTGTTGTATCACACTTCTCAGCTCCATATCAAGTTGCATGGTCAGCAATGCCCCTGACATTCCAGCTTGCCTTTTGGTTGATCAAGCATCCTGACTGGCAGGCTTGTCTAAACTTCTTCTGCCGTTTCCATGACATAATCGACCAACCATTACTTCCAGCCATTTCCGCCTTGATTCTCAAATTGGGCGCTGCAGTGGTTACCCTCTCAACTATGAGCAACTCTATTAAAAACCAGACGGAAGAAACGATCTCTCGCGCTGGTACTCTCAATTTTCACCTCAGCTAAAAACCCTGACCCTGGGTTCAACATCCCTGCTATCTCTTCAGTCGTTCCCAAGTCAGTCAAATCTCCAAATAAACAGAATTGAACTTACTTTCTTGTCCCTATGAGAATCAGTATTGGTCCTCATTATGTATCCTTCGAAGCTCTGGTGGATACTGGAGCAGCGGGGAACTTCATGAGCACTGAGTTGGCACAACAGTTAAAATTGGAAATGGATGTGGGCGCCTCAGTAATGGTTGCCTCTTCTGCTTACCAGTCTTCATATAACGTTCGCCATCCGTCACACTTCTCAATCCACCAATATAACTTCTGTGATCAGTTTTGCCATGCTGAACCTGGTATTCCTGGTGACCTTGGGTGTGGGATGGTGGTCTCGACAACATGTGAAGATTCACTTAGAGTCTAATATTTTGTCATTTACCAATGATGATTCAGAGGGAGAGTTCCCTTTGATTGACACCCTCAAGAAAATCCAAGGAACCAGCTCTATCACCACCCTAATCACTTCCGCGGGCATTCTGGCTGAGTTTCCCAAAGATTTAATGCCATATTGCAGAATTTTAGACATGGAAAAAGAGGATAGTCTGCCAAAACATACAAGGTACAATTGTGGATTTCGGACAACTGTGGAATTAGTGAACATCAACTGTCTGTTGTATCCTCACACAGCAGAGGAAGAGGCTGCTCTCAATACCTGGTTGGACAATATGTTGAAAAAAGGCTGGCTGTTCAAAGAGACATCCCCCGTTGCTTCCCCTATTGTTTTTGCAAGAAATAATTTGGATGGATCGCTCCACCCTTAAGTAGATTACAGTCACCTGAACAAAATAACAGTTACAGACCCCTACCCATTGCCCCTGGAGCAGATAATCAGTCAGGCAATTGTCAAATCCTGGGTGCTCTTGAAAGTTGACCTGGTGAATGCTTTCAATCAGATTTGAGTAATGGAAGGACAAGAATGGCTGACCACAATCTGAACGAGGCGAGGCATCTTTCATTTTCGCTTAATGCCCTTCAGGCTGAAAAATGCTTCCACTAAATTTCAACAAATGATTAACAATGCGTTAGGGGATCTCCAGTTTTCCTGCGCTATTGCTTATATCGATGATAATCTAGTCCATTCCCCAACTCCCAAGCAACACGCTATTAACTTAGAAGCAGTGGTGGTTGCTTTGCATAAAGCAGGCCTGTTCCTCAAAGCTTTTAAATGCGATTTTTACAAGGAAGAGGTCACATTTCTCAGAAACTTGGTACTTAAAGAAGGGGTTGCCATCCCCCCCAACAAATTAGATGCAATCTGAGAATGGCCAACCCCAACCACACAGAAACATCTTTGAAGTTTCTTGGGAACTATCATTTTCCTAAGAAATTTTCCCCCATACTTTCCCAGTTGGCCGCCCCGCTCCACCCTCTCACAGGGAAAAACATACCATTTTGTTGGACCCCCAAATGCCAGCAGGCGTTCAAATCGATTAAAGAAGTGTTCATGTCTCCTCCCATTTTGAAACATGATGATCCCACCAAACCGTATATTGTCACATGCGATGCTTCATTGGTAGCTGTGGGCGCGGTGCTGCTTCAGGACCACGATGGTCTCAAACATCTGGTCGCTTAATTCTCCCAAAAATTCACCGCTACAAAGCAGTCCTGGTCCATCTATGACAAGGAACTGGCTGCTGTTGCATGGGCATTAACTCATTGGCGGTACCTGTTGCAAGGTGCTCATCATGAGTTAACAGTTCGCACATATCACCAAGCTCTTTTGTATTTTTGCAAACCCCAAAAATTGGCACACCGGCAAGCCCAAACCTATCAGGACCTGTGCAGTTTCAACTTCAAATATGAATTTGTCAAGGGTGCGCTAAATGTCCTTCCCATTTTCCTAAGCCGTAGTCCCACTCACTGCCCCTTGGAGCCTGAGGAAGAAGATCTCGTTACCGTGATCCCTGCCACTCAAATCCTATCAATCACTCCCTCTGTTGTTTCCTCCGCCGCGTTGTCACCTGATGATCCATTATTGGCCCAGGTGCTAGCCGGTCAAATGGCCTGTCCTGAGGGCGTGGAGTTGAATGAACACTTGACTCACTCGAGCCCCAAACACTCCCTATATTCTTTAGAAGAAGGTCTCATCTACTTTTGTTCTCATGTTTGGGTGCCTCCCTCCTTCCGCCTGAACATATTCCAAGCACATCATGATCCCCCCGCAGTCAGACACCCCAGTAACAAGAAATGCATTGACCTGATCAAGCGAACCTTTAATTGGGCAGGACTGACCAAAGAGGCTCTGACTTGGATTTCTGATTGTGTTACTTGTGCTAGGGCTAAGTCATATCGGTCAGGAAAAATGGCCTCCTGCACCCTTTACAACAGGTGGAAGGTCCATGGACCTCGGTGTCTGTGGATTTCATTGTCAAACTTCCCTGCTCCAATAGTCTCACAGCAGTAATGGTGGTGGAGGATCGCTTTACCAAATTTTCCCTGTTCATTCCTTGTACTTATGCAATTATGTCAGAAGAAATGGCGCATCAATTTGTTCACCATGTGTTTTCAATGTTCAGCCTTACTCAGGAAATTGTTAGTGATAGGGGTACCCAGTTTACCACCCAGTTTTGGAGTGAACTCTTGTCAATCCTTAAGATAACCCCCTGTTGATCCATGGTGTATCATCACCAGTCTGACGGCCAGACCGAGTGGGTTAACCAAGTTCTCAAACAGTACCTGCGTTGTTATGTGGTAGCAGCACAAGATACCTGGGCTGATGACCTGCCTCTTGCCAAATTTGCATATAATAAACGGACTCACGCTTGCACAGGTTTCTCACCATATGAAGCAACATTGGGTTATAACCCATCATTCTCAGTCGGGACATGCTTGTGACCAAAGGTGCAAGCTGCCGCGGATCATGCTGGCCATATTTGATTGATCCAAGCTTTAGTGCAGGAACACCTTACCAAAGCCATCAATGATTATAAGTGATTCATGGATCGTAAGCACCTTCCAGGTCATGACTTTAAGGTGGGTTCTTACGTCATGCTCAATACCCACCATTTGTGAATCTAAACCCCTTCCCGCAAATTCGCCAGCAAGCGTTCAGGTCCCCACTTCGTGGGGGAGGTATTGGGTAATGGGGTGCTTTGATTGAAGCTTCCCGCGAATTGGAAACAACACCCAATTTTCCATGTATCCCAGCTGTCGCTCTTCAAGGGTGTGATTCCCATGGACCCAGAACCAATTGTCATCAACAATGAGGAGGAAGCCAAAGTGGAGGCCATCCTGACATCTCGGAAGTCACAACAATCAGTCCAATAACTTGTGGCCTGGAAAGGATATCCAGCTTATGAAAACAGTTGGGTCAAGGCACGCAATTGCACGAATTGTATGGACCTGGTTGATGCTTTCCACACATCTCACCCTGAGGCTCCCCGCCCGCTGTAGAAGGCCATGATGATTATGGCTATCAAGTTACCCAAAGCGCATAAGAACGTGGCTCTGGTGCAGTCTCCCAGTGGGGGGCCATCCCTTTGGGAAAAGAAAAGGGTAATGTAAGTCTCAGGGAGTGTCCTTTGGCCCTCAATCAAGCTATCTTTCCATTCCCAAGTAAGAAAACACTGAAGAGGATGGTGGTACCCCTCATCACCCAGGGCAATCTCGCCCATGTAGTTGATGAGTGATGGGTGATAGCTCGCCCACTTCGGATCCCACCCCCAATTGCCTCACTCACCTCGGCAGAACTGTTGCAGGGAATCAGTGAAATCTGTGCCAAGATTATTGAACTGAAATCAGTCAGATCTAATTTTGGTGGCAATCGAGCTGATGGCTGGAATTCAAATGGCTGTAAAAGAATGAAGAATGAAATATTGGCCGGAACGCCCAACAGTTCCAATTTGACCCCAAAATCAGCAGAACAAATATTGGGCGCCATCGACAAGAGTTCAAAACCCTCCAATAGTAATTTGGGTGCTGCGCCTGATGGGCCTCTATCGACTGAACAAATGGTTAATCAACTGAGCACAGGTGGATTGGCCATCCCAAACCCATTCCTAACCAAATGGTCCCATCCCTATATTGGATGGCCTTGGGGGATTCCCGTCACTCGTCAGGCCAAATGCTGTCATGCTAACTGTCAGAAACATAATTGAACCCTGGTCCAGATGTTTGAGGTCAAATTAATAGAGATTTGGCCTACCGTTAAATTTTGCAATAAAAGTTCCCAAAGAATAAACCCCCTTTACCATCCAATTCGCCGGTTAGGCTGAATTTGTGGACCCTGACCACAATTTCACCAATTGACCACTATTTAATCAGTTGTAAGGCTCTGAGAAGATTGTTGGTCAATTTTCTTACTTTCCTTTTCCAATAAAATTTTACCAAAAGAAATTTTTATCTGTTATTTTTCCCCTTTTACCACATCCCTGATGGCATTTCTCTGGTGGTCCATTGCCCCACATTTTGGGTGGACATTACCAATACTTTTGGTCACCATGGCTCCCTCTGTTGCCAATTGGATCCAGCAAGTAATTCTTACCTTGCTGTTATGCTACCACTGTGTTGTATCACACTTATCAGCTCCATATCAAGTTGCATGGTCAGCAATGCCCCTGGCATTCCAGCTTGCCTTTTGGTTGCTCAAGCTTCCTGACTGGCAGGCTGGTCTAAACTTCTTCTGCCATTTCCATGACAGCTACATTCCTATCAACCTTATGTGCGGCTTGAATGATGGCTGCTCATTCTGACAGCTTTGTAAATAGTGATTATTTTTCATCAATTTTCTTAAAAACTTGTCCATACATGGTCTCAGTGTTTTCCATTGCTTTCTGAAGTGCACCTTGGATTTCTCAGGGCTCATTCCTGATTTATCCTCTGACCATTCTCTTATAAAGCTCATCTGCTTGCTGGTATACCACTTGGACCATTGGTAACCTTGATAGGCCATCCAAATCCGATGAGAAGCTCCAGCTTTGTGGACTATCTCATAATTGTAAGCCTTTAGCTTCAATGCCCATCAGGCCAGTCAATTTTACAGTTCTCTTAAATTGTGTAGCCAATGCAACGAGGAGTGGCCTGTCACCACTTTGAAGTGCATTCCATGGATATACACCCAAAACTAAAAAACATGCATATATCATTTCAAGTCATTCATGTTTAGTCACGGTGTAATTTTCTATCAGCTGATGAGAGTGTCTGGCTCACATACGCTACTGGATGTTTGTCCCCAAGTTCATCAAATTGGCTCAGGACGGCGCCTATTGCCATTAATGAAGAATCAGTCTGTATTTTAAATTATAAATCAGAATTTGGATATTTTAGTATTGGATAATCTATTAAATACTGGCATAATTCATTGGAAGAACTCAGGGCCTCTTCATTCCAAGCAAAATCCTTTTTTGGATCCTTCAGCAAATTAAAAGGGTTTGGCAATTCTTGCAAGATCCTGTATGAATCTTCAAAAGTATCTAACAATTCCAAAGAACACTTGGATATTTCAGACACTTTTTGGAACAGCCATTTGCTCTATGCTTCGATCTTCTGGGCTTGCAGCTGCAGTCCACTAGAGTTGATACCAAATCCCAGATATTCCAACTCTTTCGTGAAGAAGTGGCACTTCCTTGGCTTGATCTTCAGGTTAGCCGCGGATAGTCATTTGACTTTTTTCCAAGTGGTTTAAATGGTCAGTAAATGTCCTACTGAACACATTTATATTGTCCAATTACACCAGGATGTATGACAACTTCAGGTCATTTAAGATTACGTTCATGGCCCTCTGAAACGTCGCAGGCGCATTGCATAGTTATTGGGGCATCCTCATCGGTTGATACAGCCCCTGTGTGGTGATAATCACGCATTTCTCCTGGTCTTCCTTTGGCAAATCGATTAGTCAATATCCCAATATTAGATCCATTGTGGAAAAATGCTTTGCTTCTCACTGTTGATCCTGCGCATTGTCAATTCATGGTAGTGGATATGAATCCTTCTTCCATATATTATTCAGCTTCCGATAATTGATCACAACCCATTTAGAGCTGTCCTTCTTCTTCACAATCAGGATAGGGCTTGTCAGGGACTTGATCACAAAACTAGAAGCCTCTTTACTAGTTTACTTGTTTCTTACTCCACTACTGCTATAACCGCCTTTGACCATCGAATTGGTCTCATTGCTATTGGTAAATTTTATCATGGTGTTGACTTTGTGGATTACATTTCTTGCGCATCCCAAATCGTGGTTGTCCTGGGAAATGCTTCCCAATGCATGTCAAAAATTTGAGCACCACCTCCTGCTGTCTGTCTGTATGTCAGATCACCGAGCTTCTCTCAATCAATCAATAATTTGATGCTTTTGGTCATCTCTGCTGGTAATCCCATTTTATCAAGAGTCCCAAAATTTTGGAATTTCCTCAATTCAGCCATCAGGATTAGATGAACAAAAGCAATGATCTGATTCTTCTCAATCTTCATCAGGTTTTCACTCAACTTTTCTAGGAGAACTCAAATTACTCTATGGCCTGGCATAATTATTCCAGGAGCCACCCAAGGCTCTAATCAGGACTCTTCCAGGGGCTTCTGACTTCTCCATACAGCAGCTCAGGTATCTCCAACGTCAATCCCATGTTGACTATAATTTGTGATTGCTGCGGTATGGTTCACAAACTTTTGATCCTTAATGGAATTCTCCTATTTTCCAGGATTTCTTTCAGCACTTCTTGTTGCTTTCAGGTAACTAATTAGTAATAGATTGACAATTCCATCATTGTAGACCAGATTGATGAAGTTAATCCTCCTATTCAGTGGAGAATCTTCATCTTTCTGATAAACCAATGGTACCATCTTACCCAATATGGTAAACGTATTATATTTGAAGTTGAATTTAACTCCATACTTCCATTTAAACTCCGTCCCAATCATAATATCATAGCTTTAGTTGGTTAAAATTATTGCAGGGGTGGATACCACTAAAGATTCAAATTGTAGTGGCAAAGTGCTATACACTCCACATGAGATGGTGGTATTCAGCCCAGCTGTCTCATATTCTTTCTTGTGTTCTAAATCGATCAAGATCCTCATCTTCTTTACCAGCTTGGTTAAGACAATATTGATAGGTTCTCCAATGTCAACTATTGCCTGCACCTGTACTCAATTAACCAGTATATCGATATATGTACACTCATAGTATTGAAAATTGTATTTAATGAGTGTATAGCGGCATTATTTGCTGAATTTAGGGTGTGAATAATTTGCGCTGATAGATCAGGCAAGAAATTCTTGATTACACTAAGGGAGATGACAGGTTTGCCTCATCTAATTTAACCTCAGTCAATTCTTCTGGTTTCTCCATGGCTTTAATTTTGTCTGCTAGTTGCCGTGCATATGGATGAGCAACTTCCTTAAATATTTTGGGGTCAATCCCCTTCGCTCTGGATCTAGTTACTGTGTTAACATCCAAATTGGCCACTTGATATAGTTGTTCCTGCGCGTCATCATTGGCAAAAAGATCACTAGAGTCAATTTTTTCATGCAAAATATCAGGGGAAACATGTTTTTCCGCAGCTCTAGACTGTTACCCGTCTATGTCACACGCTTTTTTCCCAACACCTGTGTGAGTTTGGCCTCTTTCGCCTAGACAATATTGACCTGTTCCTTTGCCTTCATGTAATGAACAGCGAAGTATCCTTTTCCTATGAACTGAAAACAGCTTTTTTTTCTTATTGATCTGCTTAAACTCTTAAGGCTTATTTACTGGAACAGTTTAATCATTATACTCCTTAGCGCTCTCAGTCCCCTTTGTAGTATTTGAATTTTTTACTGGATTTGGTTTGAAGCTTCTATTAGGGGAATTGAATGTAGCTCCTAATATCATTAAATAATCCACCATCTGTGAGGGTATAATCTTCATTTTAAACACAGAAGACATCTTTGATGTAAATTTGCAATAGGGCTGAAGGGCCACTTGTAGTGCAATCCATGTACCAAAATCATCCAGTACTTTTGCTCTGACCAAAATCTGTGATTCTTGGTAGAAATGATCGGCAAAACTTGCTAAGGATTCATAATTCTGAAATTATTTTAATGAATTACTGTTTGCGCTTTGACATACATGTGGAACTTCCAAATTCTTTCATGATGGCTGCCTTGGCCTCTGAGTATGACCAAGCTGTCCCCCTCTAAATGGGGTAACACTAAGTTCTGACAATTGGTATCAAAACAATTCATCACCATCAAAGCCTTTTGATGATTGCCATACCCAAACATGGTCATGTAAAATAATAAGAAAAATCCAGGGCGTTATCCCAATAGAATGTGGGTAACTTTTGCATAGCTCTAATTTCCTCCAAAGTTTCTCTAGCCACCACTCTTGGTTTGGCTACTCAACTAACTTGAATAGTGTTTTCAGAGTCATCTCAAAAATGGCTGTGAATGAGGTTTGCATATTTTTTGGAATAGTTGCCTTCCCAACTGGAGTCCTTTAGTCCTTTCTTTAGCGTCAGTTGCCACATAGGGCTCACATTCACATTTATGAGACTTCAACTCTTTGACTTGCTTCATCAGCCGCTCTATATCTGTGCTGAATGCCCTTAATTGAACGTGATTCTCTTCACGTTCAGTTTCAAGAATAAAACTTCTCAAACTCATTCTCCTTCCTTTTTCTTTAATGACATTGCTTTTCCTAGTAACTATCTTCTGAAATAAAGCCATCTTCAACTCCTTCCTCAATATTGGTAACTCTCTCCTCCAAGGCAGTAAATTCTCATGATCAGCAGAATCCAAGGTATTCTTGTTGACAGTTAACAACTCCATCAAGAGCTTTCTTAACTCATCCTTGTATGACATCATGTACTAGTGTATTCTACTCAACTACAACCCCTGTAGTGAGCACCAATTGTTCAAATTTAGGGGCTTTTCTGCTCTTTCATTAATAATAACCCTTAATTGATAACTTCCGTGGGTTCAGTTTGTGCATTCTTCGCATTGTAGATAATATATGATATACAATTGATAATAGTATGAAGACTATTATCCATAGTTGAGAAGGATAACCAGTGTTTAGTCTAACACTCAACTGTTATTTCTCCTCAAAATATCCTGATGTCTCCAATAGGGATTTATATCCTTATACCGCCTAACTTGACCCATGCTCAGATCCTAGTTTACGGCCTTTCCTTTGGTGACACAAAGTTGACAGCAATTCCCATCTCCGCTCAGCTTCTCTTCTAAGGATCCACAATCCTTACTCTTTATCCAACAAAAGTGTCCCCAATTAAGACACACAGCAATAATTTTCTGAAGATGAATAGAATAAAAACCAATAATGAATTCTGCTGTTTACTCCTAAATTTGAGTTTTTTGTGTGATTATTAAAATAGATTATTAAAGAATTTATATAGGAAATTCAGCGCTTAACCCTTGGTTGGCGCCTCAGCCATGAACTGACATCCATTTCCATTATTTCCCTTTGTCATCTTATCAGCAATGGTCAAACCCCATCCTGGTTTGGATTCTTTTGTTGTACATCCTTGAGACCTAAAATGAAAAGAGTCAAAAAACGTGATCCTACCATTTTCCACTTGACCCCGTGAACCAACCATATTTGGCAAGTAACCTGATTAGGTAATGGGACTTGTTACCCATTATGGCAGGTCACAAACCAACTGATCAAATCACTAGTTGCAGGCAGCATCACTCACCTCACAACTTGCTCCTTAAATTCCCAATCAGTCAGTGATGAAACATGATCAATCCCAATTGGTCTATCTGATAGTTAATCATCAATCAATTATCAGATGCCCCTATTTTACTGGCAACTCTTCCATATGTGATCTTAAGTATTCACCTGTATCAATACTCAAAGGATCTAAGCCAGGTAAATTACCTAAAATCCCCCAAACATTGTTAGCCCAAAATTGGGGTCAACCAATATCCAATTTACTCGCCATAGGGAATTATGCCCTAGCAACCCATGGTAATCTAGATAGCTGGAGATTTGGGCAAAAATTTCAACACCCCCATTCATGAAAAGAATTATTTGAAATTTATAACAGCATCCTTATAAAAGCTGACAGGTTATATGATCATCTGCTCATTGAGTATATAAAACTGCATATTGCTGATGTCCCTACACCTTTGCTCTCCACCTTTGTCCATGCTATGCTTTGGGATAATGAAAATGCCATTGAGGATGAGCCCCCCAATACATCTCCTCTTCCGCCATGGTTGTATAAGAAGTTATTTACTGTCCCACCTGGTTTGTTGTGTTTTTTGTTCTTTTGTGTTTGTTTCAATCCTCTTGTTTTGAGCTTTTTGGTTCATTTTGTCAGGGTTGTATTATTTTAAAGCTCTTTTGAGCATTTGGTAAAACTCTGTTCCTTGTTGGCTTACCTTGAATAAACATCTATATTGTTCACATCAATCCTTACTCCATCAAAAAATTAGAGCTCACGTCTGGAAGTGCCTTACACAGTCATACTGTATAGCGTATATGTCCAAACCCATTGTACACCTTTGCCCAGTGTCTGGAGTTCATAAAACTCTCATTCATAGTTTATAGGGCGTCCCACATCTAGGGTTATGTGGTATGAAGTGTCACATCTGTTCCAGAATCCCAAGTCTATTACATTTTACCCTACACATGATCTGTTTGTCATGCGGGTGATTTTTACAATCCCATCAATGCTTGGAGCACTGATATGATCCACAGCATTCTAGTCAATCCATACTGTTAATTTAGAAGCTATTAAAAAAGCTAAACCCTACCAATAATGAAGCACTGGCACATTTCCACTGCCATCTCACTCACAATTTTCAGTATTTTTCTTTGGATTCAAACCGCTGAATTGCGTCACCAGATTTATTAATGGAGGGATACTTGGTCCCTATAGATTGACTATTATTCCCATTCATGCAATATCAGGACGTCATCATGAACCCTCAGGTCTTGACACCATGGACTTTACCCCTAACCCTGATTGCAAGAGGGGTGTCAGATAGACTACTGTCCTGGGGCCTCAGGGCTCATTTGTGTATATTTTCTTTTCTCTATTTATTTATTATCTTTTTTTAAGATTCGTCTCATGATCCTCTTACCCCAAATAAAATTTTCTATTGTTAGTATTGTGAGTTTGTGCGCTTCTAAAGAACATTAGAATTCTTCCAATAATATAACTTTGTATAGTTATGTGTAGTCCCAAAGAAATATGATTGTTATTTCTTTCACTTTGCCCCAAGTATCATTTGGTCTCTGAATATGTGTACACAACACTGTTCTTTTTAGAGTGGAATTGTTGAACATGTATGTTGATCATGTTTCAACTGCTGTGATGTTTTTGTCTTGATTGGACAAAATCTAAATGTTATTTTTCTCCTAATAATGTGTTAAGCGTCTATTACATCTGCCAACTTATGGCCACATGCAGGACTTTATTAATCTTCAGGATTATTCCATTCAAGGTGCTATAATTCTTGCAAGAACATTTGATGATAGTTGAAACCACATTCTTTATAGATGTAAATTGTCTTACTTGCTTTACAGTGCGTTGTTTAGATTTGAAAAAGTAGTTAATGGATCTAAAAAAATTATGAATTTCTGTTTTGGAGACTCAGTTTTATTGATGCATTAAAAATGAGGGAGCAATATTTCCACTGAACGTATCTTCCTCCAGCTGGCATCTGTTCATGCTCTTAGGATGAATATAAGGACACCGCAAATAGCCTTTAATCAAAATTTTTTGTTTTAAATTTTGAAAATTGAACGTGATAATTTAAAGGCGCATGTATGAAGCTTATGCGACATAGACATTAGTTGGCCATTGCACACATGAAGTCAAGCCATATTAAAGAGAAGGGTTGTATTCTTAATTATAAAGTCATATAGTAAAAAGATGGCTTTTAGGATGCGCAATTTATTGTCCATGTGAGTCCTCTGCTTTTTGAGGCCTTTGATCAATTGTTAATTAATAAAACAGCTCATGTCTCCACAAATAAACGTGTTTGATGTGAGGGAGAGGCAATATTATTTAAACGTTCTAGTTGATCCTGTGCACTATTTGGTGAATATACACTGACAATTGTGTGCACTTCGTCATGCCATGAGAATTTAATGGCTAGCACTCAACATTCTAATTTTATATTTAAAATTTTTATGTCTCAATTTTCTCATACTATTACCCACAGTGTTGCAACCAAGAAACTGGGTTGAGAGGAGCATGTTTGACCATACCTCCTCTTCCCTTTGAAAACATTTGATTTCCTGTATTTCCATGATATCTACAGGGGTATCTTGCAGGAAAATTCAGTTTTCTGGCCCAATATGTGGAGGCCCTGATTTCTGAGATGTTATGAGCCCCAAGTGTGATTGAGATTGCTAATGCTCCCCAGTAGCAATTGTCAGGGCCTTATGACCCTAACCCATCGTTGTAATCAGCGCTTAGGCATTGATATATAACTTCCCAGGTTGATAATTTTGTGTAAGAAAGTAAAGAGTACTTAATGAATAGAAAAGCCCTGCATAAAAACAATAAAAATTTAACATCAATAAGTCTTTATTAAGCAGCATAAGCAAGATAGGCAAAAAAAAGATCCCATACAATTTTCTATTACATTCATAAAAACTACATAGTACAGTACCAAGCGGCGCATAGGTTTTTAAAAAATGACAGACATCATTATTCTAAATTTTGAGGATAAACCCCTTAATGATCGTTTTATTACAGAAAGGAAAGGTAGAAAATAATAAAAAAGATTTAATTTATGACGCTGAAAAGTCTCATAATTCAATAGTAAGTGATTTGGAGGACATTGCCAGCGGTGTGGTAAGGATTTACCCCTGGTAGCTATCCTTGTTGTGGCCCAGAGTGGTTTGATAATAAAGAAATCATATCAAATATTAGATACATATAAAAACTTGAATCCTGGGAAAGGTAATCCGCCATAAACTAATTTGATGGATAGGAAGCAGCGTCAAGGCAATCTTTAATAGATTAATTAAACAGTTTTACTAATGTGTCAAGGCCTGAAGAATCGAAAACTTTGTCTAAAATATATAGTTAAATAATAAAAATTATTGAATGGTATATCAGACCAAATCGCAACATTTTTCCACTTGACCAAACATTCCAGCACATAATGAGGGGGCTAGATGGTAACTAGAATGAGGAGGCCACTAGCCCGACAGAACATAAACGTAAGCAATTATCTGATGCTTCTAGATGTTCACTGGGTAAGAGTAGGTATCACTAAAGAACCTTGATTTCTCCCTGGTAAAGATAGATAGCACCAGAGGCAATTATAGGATCCTTTTTAAATCAACGGATTGGAAGGGGTATCTTACCATACAACCCTTCAGGAAGTTGAAAAGTTATAATTGTTCTGACGAGGGCCTGATACCCTGATTTAACTGTACACTTTTGTCCAGCGCAGAGTGGGATCCCTTTGGACTATAAAATACGTCAAAGTAAAATCAAGGCACTTTGGCCACCATTACAATATTTAATGGGAAAAATCCCTTTATTAGACTCAACATTCACAATTTAGTAATGTTGTGAGGTGGACTCAATCTTAGTGACAGATTAAACCTCCACCGGCAGTAGGAGCTGCATAGGCACAGTATGACCAATGTCTTCTAGTCTACAATCCAACACTGACTAAAAACATGCCATCTCCTCATCTGGTGTCAGCAAAGCATCTCAGTGGGATTATTCAGATGCTCAATAGCTGTGCCCACCAGTTCAATGTCATCATAAAAGGATTTCTAGTTATAATACAGGAGAATGTGTTGTTCTCCTACTTCCAAGATATTTTCCTTGAAGTTGGCTTTCAGACCATATTTCTTCATAAAGGAGGCACTAATAAGTAACTCATAATTAGCATGAGGTAGCACAATGGCTGGAGCAGATAACACTATGGTACCAAACCCCAACGGCAAGGATCTATAAACTTCTAAGGAAGTAGTGGCCTTAGGGCATGTGGTGCCATATTCTCTGCAATGGGTGATATTGGGTTTAGTCTCTAATCTCTTCATTAGCTTTAAATAAACTATGTTAATGGGGTGCTCCACTATCCTCAATTGCCCAAAATTATTTGTTGTACACACTAATATTAACGTAAGTACAATCAGCATGATTATATGGGCTAGTAAAGTTGTTAATGCAAAGGGTAGCTGCTTGACATAAGTAATCAAATAAATCATTGCTTATCTGAGGCTTTAAAGCTATAACAAACTCGTTAGTTATTTTCTTAGGGGCGTTTCCACAATGAGGCAGCATTCCATTATATTAAAATCGTTAACTTTGATTTTTGAGCTTCCAGAGATGTAGAATATCCCTTTTCTACTCCACCAGGGATTTTCTCAAGTCTTTGTCATTGGTCACAGTCAGTAAATAAATACTTAACTCCTTTTTGGAAGGCTTAGAATTAGGAGGCCAAAAGTAAGGGCGCAGCACTGTAGGTAATTTGCCATTTAATTAAAGGTTTATTGGAAAGTTAGAATGGGTAGAATGGCCTGATACATCTCTATGTGAGGCTTGAAATTGTTGCAGAAAGTGATTGAGTATCATAATGACTCAGAACATGGGCCCCATATAACATTTGATCCTCATAGTAAAACCAATCAGTGAAAGCTAACACTTCCTCATCAACTTTAAAGTTAATTGATATGAAGACGGTTTTCCATCCCATCATCCAATCCTCTCTACTAAACTTATCAATAAAAATGTTTTTGGCGTGTATATAAGACATGCTGGCTTCCATTATTTTAGCAACACTATCTCTTGATTATAGGGTTTAATAAATTTATCACTGTGGCCATTTTAGTTTGGCCATTTGTATTTCCCGTCTAAAATTTTATATCTACATGAAAGTACGGATATCTCCATGCCTATTGAACTTGTGCAAGTTGACTGGATTAACTGAAGGAGAGAGTAATGTCGTAACTTGAGGGTCAGAGTTAATGAATACATTGGCCGCAGTGACTGAGCTGGAAGTAGCAGCCAATAAGGATACAGAAGTTAATACATCAAGCACAGTGGCCACAACATCCTCTATAAAATCATCATAATCAGAATTCAAAAAACTTGGATTGGCTATGTGCTAGTCTACTTTTACGCCTAATGCGCTTAAGATCCTGGAGGAGTTGTTTTACTATGCTAGTAAAGTGTTGCCATTCCGCTGTAAAAAAATTTCAGCTTTCTACTGCTTATGGATAGACTTAATCACCTGAGATTTTAATCATCTATTTTCCTGCCCCTGATATTGGACCAGGACGCTCAAAGCTTTCAACTCTTAGTATATTTCAGTGATAGCAGGAACTTCTTCCACCACTAAAGCACCCTGAAATAATGCTTTAGAAAATTGGGCGCTGATCCAAGCACTCAATGGACCGCCCATAATTTTGGGTTCATCTTAAGGAATGTATGGAGAGTCACCTCAACAACCGTCATAGAATAAAACATTTTATTAACCTTTATAGAAAAAAACAGGGTACCAAAAGTAGCCCCTGTAGTGAGCAATACATGTTGAAATTAGTACTTATGCGTGGATATACAATTGCACAGGTTGATACTTATGTTTAAGAAACTAAAGGGAGCTGTATGAACACAGTAGCCCTGCAATAGAATAATATAGACTTTATTGTCAAAAGTCATATTAAGAATCTTAAATAAGCTAGGTGAAAAGGGGGATCCCCTACATTTTTCTATTCCAATCATAATAACTACACAGTAAAGTACCAAGTGGTGCATAGTTATTCTAGGAAATGGTAGACATCACTAATTTAGATTTTTGAGTACAAACACTTGACAGTTGGTTTTATGCTGGTGGGCAAGGGTAAGATATAATAAAAAAGGGAATCAATTTACAACGCTAAAAGCTTGTAAATTAATAGTAAGTTATTTAGGGGATATTGGTGGTGGGGGGTAAGGATTTGACCCTACATCACTATTCTTGTCATGGCCCAGAGTGAATCAATAGTAAATCATCTTATTATTTATTAGTACATATAAAAATTTGGTCATGTGGGCAAGGTAATCCACCATAACTTAATCCAATGGATAGACAGCAGCATCAAGGTAATCCATCATAATTAATTCAACGGATTGATTTTGGCGCCAAGGGATTAAGTAATCAAACCTTTTTCTAAATAAAGAATTATTATATATAAAATAACTAAATGTTTGGTCAGCCAAAATCAACACACATCACTCACCTTGGGTCCTTGCTGAAAGTCTTGTAAGGGTAGTATCCATTGTAATGTGTTCAGAACTGTTTAAATGGTTTACCAACCACATTTATATGTTAATTTTATAGTATTTAATGTCATGTTTTAACTAATATCTAGATACCAGATCCAATTGACATAGTGGTTATTACACTGCAAAGCCTCTGCAAATATAAGTAGTGGCCTAAAGTATTAAACTACTAGTTGGCGGATCTCTAATACACCACTACCACAACTTTTGATCCCTAATTCTATTGGCCTCTGATTCTGTGGTATTGATACCCCTATTGCCTCATTTTCAGTTGGTGAATTTAATTTACGCCGCCCCATGCTGGCTTAAAACCAGCAGTAATAGGGTCCTTATATCTATCAGGAACATCTATCAGTAATTCAAATATGTTTGGTGGAATGCCTCTTTTCTAGGAAAATACTCCAAGCCTTAATTCTCACCTCTTTGGCCCAATTTTGATATCACCATTTTAGTATAAATTTTTAAAGCGCTGCTTGTTAAATAGGTAAGTACCAATGGGAACAATGGTAGAACAAGCATATCTGAAGAGGAATATTAATTGTAAGGGGATATTTTTATGGGTCAAAAGGAGAGATCTTAGTAGGACGATTAGTGGATCGCGCCTAAGAGCCAATAACAGTATTCAATATTACAGCAAACTCTACTACTTGATTTTTATTGGTCTTGTTATTGTACATTAGCATTTCAGATTGTCTTTAAATAAGGTTACTGCCTTTAAACAGTACCTTATTGTTTGACTGGATATAAACTGTAAGGTTGAAATCTGATTCTCTGCTCCAATTTTAACATTTGGTTCTCATAACCAGGAATCACACCCTGTTGTTCTGTATATTATTGTTTAACAGTATGGAGCCTGGTCATTTTGTAGAGGAGTACCTCTTAGAAGAGGTAGCGCCACTTATGAGCGTTAAAGTGCGGAACTTTGAGGCTTTAATAAATTGTGCTGCTGATGATAAGGGTGGTTAGCCTAGCGGGTAAAACTGCTTCCATCCCTAGTGCAGGTTTTGAGTTCAAAACCTGTACTGGCTAGAAAACATTCTCGATGTGGTATATTTGTCCTAAGGTTGACCCACCTCGAAAATTTTAATAAATTGTGCTGATGAGATTGATCAAATATGAGAAGAATTAAGGGCTCATGTTAGCTTACTTTCCGATATCATATTGGGCCATTGTTGTCAAATCAAAAAACTTGGAACAGCTTGTAATATTTTAGAAAAAGAAAGTATTGCGTTAAAAGCAAATTTTCAGTCTACTAACTAAACAATTAACAATATGGAATTTACAAATTAGGTGGAACGCCGCCCATACATTCAAACAAGGAACTAAATTGAGTGGAGGTTCTTCAAAATAGTTGTTAGTGTCATCTGGGTCAAGTTGCTACAGGAACCCTTCCAGTGAAAATAGATAGTGAGGGTGATGATTCGCAGATTATGTGTAATCAGCCTGTTGTATTCCCCAACGTTCTGACCTTTGAATCCTCTGTGCTACATGATAAAACAAAGGCTTACAGTTGTACAGGGTCACAGCAGGCCCCTCAGCCCTGCAGTCATAATAATCAACTTCTGGTAACCCAGTGACCTTACTTAAGTTTAATAAAGATGCTAACATACACATTTTACTGGATATCTTTGAGATCAGCATGTTTGAATCGCCTGACACTGCTAAGCTGGCAGCGGTAATGAGCTTGTTGACTCTAAAAGTCATGAGTTGGTTATGCCATAATTAAAGAAGGATGGCGTGTCCTACCCATAACGCCAAGGCGCTTTTTATCAAGGAGTTAAGTGGAGCTAAAAGGATGACCACTTATAAGATGAAATCTTATGATATCTCTTTTAAAAGAGACAAAACTATTCAAGTGTTTGTTAAGCTCTTTTACTTGGAGGCGCATACACTGTATGGGGCTAACGTCAATAATGAGTTTGCCACACATATCGCTCTTTGGCATGCCTATGAGCCCTATACGGAGCTGTTTTGGGTTTTGGTACCAGTTTTGAACGAGGAAAATGGTATCATACACATGTTAAGTTACCTCAGCCGTTGTGTTATCACTTTTGATGTGCTGAAGTCAAGTCCGCGGCAATCATGCAATCAATCTGACTAGGGTATCTATCTTCTAAGGAATTAACTCAGGTATATGTCCCAAGCTTTGAGAAGCCTGTTATAAGTCAGGTCTTTTATAATTGTTGCAAGTATCTAGGGCATTATGCCAATCAATGCCCTAAGTCAAGATCTAAGGATAAGGTCCATTTGGTGAACCCCATAAAAACAGCTGACTTGAGAAATTTCAGGGCGGAGTAGAACTGTGATTCTACCTCCATCACTTCTACAAAAATCCCAATTACAAAAGGACTCTAACCCCACCTTCAGACAGGC
Source organism: Massospora cicadina (assembly GCA_022478985.1). NCBI lineage: Eukaryota > Fungi > Entomophthoromycota > Entomophthoromycetes > Entomophthorales > Entomophthoraceae > Massospora > Massospora cicadina. Next base: position 25,617 of record JAKSZP010008224.1, read on the forward strand.
CAAATAATGAAGGAGTCACCTTACCTCCAGAAGATTTGCAATTTAATCGCTGAAGATAGGGTCTTCATTACCCCTGGTGCCTTGAAAAAGGTGAAGCCAAGTTGGCGGCCAAAATAGTAACCAAGCTTTGTGCTCAACAGTTAGATTTACAAGAGCTTCCAATTACCTCTAACGAAATTTCCTGTTTAAATGGGGTTCAAATGGCAATTCCTATTGTAAAATTGATGGGGTCCAGCCCTCAGTTAGGCCTGGAGATCCAAATATTTTTAAAATAAGTGGACACACGGAGGTTTAACAATAATCTGGGGATGCCAACTTTTCTTTTTTGCTTATGTTGATACTAAATGAATAAAATTAAAGTACATACCATTGTTGACAATGGGGCACCAGATAATATTGTGACCGCTAAACTGGTGAAGATATCAAGTTTTGCTCCTGACATAAATTATTGGAAAAGCTATGGTTCAGCAGGCCTTCAGTCTAATACTTCAGAAGGAGCATACAGTGCTCTGCCACTACTATTTGGCTCTCTTGTAGTATTTGCTTCTGCTATTGTTTTTAAATCAAAATTATGACTTACTTATTGGGACTACATTATTGAGAGCTCAAGGAGTAATGACTAATTTTGAGAGATAAATTTAAAATTATTAGACAAAAACTTTCGTTATTTTACAACTGTAAGGATGAGGCCCCAGCGGATCATAAACTGTGGTTGTCAACCTAGTATACAAAATGGTATTATGCTCATAGGTTAACAGGAGATTCAAGCCCATAAGCAGAAGTTATTTAACCATATTGTGGAGTCTAATGGGTTTTTGCTATGTGCTAATCGTAATCTGACCATTCTGCTGGGCCATCAAGTAATAGTGGGGACTGAAATTAAGCTGGAAATTCTTCAAGGATTATATAGCGATATTTTTGCCATATCATTCCAATTTAAACCTGTTACCAAACCTGGGATTGTCCTCCCCAGTATGGTGAAATTCAAGTGTTTTTAGCAAATCTGTATGACTATCCTATTCAAAAAAATCAACACCAGGTTATTGCTTTTGTTCATATGTTACCCATTGAAGAAGTCAAAATGTTTCTGATTTTAGCCACTTGGATTAAATAGGCCTTAACGGCGAGGTGGAGCAATCTGTTTGCTCTTTAGTACCTCTGGAAAGCTTAGTAGGATTAACTGGGGATAAAAACAATTAAATGCTCCTCTACCACTGCCTCCCGAGTTCGATCCCGGTAATGGACTTTGGGTAGGGGACGATTTTGACTGTGTTGGTTTTGCGCGCCTATGCCCCGAACCGAGATAGCAAATAGCAAAGGCGGTCCATGGAGTTCCTGGCCTATCATACGCCGCGCATGGAGGTTTTCCGGGTTTTATCCTCCTTTCCCATTTTCTTCACTTCCCTAATCGGTGCGGTATCGTCCCCAGGTCGGCCCACCTCGAATAAAATTATAAAAATTATAAAAACAATTAAATGCTAATCCTTTTTAACAATTACAGCGTTATTTTGCTAAAAACAACTAAGATATGGAGTGTGAACATATATACTTCACCATATAAATACTTCAAATCATTTTCCAATATGCATCCATTCAATTAGATATCCTAAAGTGGTGGATTAGGCCAATAATGTTGAGATTAACCAGTTGTTACAACATGAGATGTTAGTGCCCTCCAAGAGTCCTTGGGCCTCTCCAGTGTTGATCATTAAAAAAGGATGATTTCAATCGCGTAGTAATAGACTATCAGAAGCATAAAATTATTGATAAAAGGACTCTTATTCTTTAACATGGATTGACAATGCGTTAGACCGCTTGGGCAGTGCGCGATATTTTTCAACCACAAATTTAATACCCTATTACTGGCAGATAGAGCTGACTCAGGAGTAACCGGAAAATGTGCTATGATCACCGCTCAGGGTCTCTACCAGCCTACAAGAATGCCGCAAGGGCTGTGCAAAGTTCCTGCTACTTTTCAACGGGCTATGGATACCATCATTAATAATTTAAAGTTTTCTGTGTCCTTGTTTATTTATATGATATAAACGTTTTTTATAGCACTTTTAATGTCCAACTACAACATTTATGAGAAGTCTTCCGTAATCTATCTATAACTGATTTGAAAATTAAGCTGTGAAAATGTAATTTTTCCAGGAAAAACAGGAATATTGAGTTTTGTCATTGACAAACATGACTTGCAGCCCCAGCCGGAAAAGTTTGGAGTGATTGAATGCATGGCGCGGCCATGTAGCAAGCGCAATGTCCAGGTTATCTTGAAATTATTTGTTACTATCGCCAATTCATAGAAAAATTCAGCAACATAAGTGAACCACTGTCGCATCTCCTCAAGAATGGATTCCCGATTTGAATGGACTGGGAACTGTCAGCCTTTCTTTGATAAAATCAGGATTTACCTTACCCAAACGCCACTATTGATGCATCCCAATTAAAAACCATTTATTATTCAGATAGATTCTTTTCTCACCGCCAAAGGGGCGGTGTTATCTTGATATAAATCTGAAGGTGTTGAACACCATGTAGCTTATTGCAGTCAGACTTTAGATGTCCATAAAAGTAGCTATACAGTAACTGAGAATGAGTGTTTGTGGTCATTTAAGCATGATAGCTGTTCAGAGTTTACGTCCATGGAGCAGACTTTAAAATAGTAACCAATGATGGCTCTCTTAGTTAATTGCAGAACCTGAAGGAGCCAGAAGGACGGCTGGCTCGCTAAGCCTTGAAATTACAAGCCTACACTTTTTAAATTCACATTGGCCCAGCGTCAGACATCAATGCGCTGACGGATTATCTCACCTACCCACTGTGGCCTTAGCAGCTGATATTGCTGGTGAATTAATAAAATGCTAACTCAAAATTATGGTAATGACCCCGCAGAAATGCATCTTTTGTTAGAAAAATTAATGAAGAATATTATTGTTCAAGGTGGTAAGCTTTACAAGGTCATCAATGATCAAAATCTTTAGATCCCCCAACCTACAGAATGAATTGATATTATTATCAGGAGCTCACAAGACAACGTGGCATGTAGGTTTTAAGAAGACGTTTGAGTTGTTAAAAAGCAACATCTTTGGTAATCTGAGAATTTTAATGTTCATGTGACCCTTTGCTGATGCAGGGAATGTCAAGTGGATGGCCCTTACAAAAAAGCAACTTCTTATCAGTTAGTTAAACCAAACTTTGCTTGTCGTACTATTTCAATTGATGTTGTAGGCCCTTTGGCTAATACATCAGGACAATTCAAATACATCATTGTGGACATTGATCATAACACCAAGTGGGTAGAGGCCAAAGCAATCTAGGACTTGGGCGCCATGATGATGGCCAAGTTTATCTTAGAAGATGTCAATTATCTCCATGTATGTCCCCAGTTTCTATTGATGGACAATAATACTTATTTTCACATCTTAAACAATTTATAAACTTAATATAATGAATATACATGGCGTGTTATCTACTCCCTATCATCCTAGGTCTTATGGCACAGTGGAGCGAGGAAATGTTACCCTCATTGAAGCTTTACATAAGATAATTATTGGTAAGGCATCCAGGTATAGCTTTCTTGTCTTCCGCCATTTTTCCTATAACATCTTGTACCACTCAGTCACAGGAATTCTTCATTTACATTACTCTATGGGAAACAACTGTCTATTTGTAAGTCTTGGGGAATGTCCTTTGGCCCTCAATTGGGTCATCTTCTCATTCCCGAATAAAAAGACACCAAAGAGGATGGCAGTACCTCTCATCACTCAGGGCGATCTTGCTCACATAGTAGATGAGTGATGGGTAACAGCTCATCCGCTTCAGATCCCACCCCCAAAACCCACACTTTCCTTGGCAGAACTGTTGTGGGGAATTAGTGAAATCTGTGCCAAGATTACCAAATTGAAATTGGTCAGATCTAATTTGGTTGGCAATCTGGCTGATGGCCAAAATTTGAATGACTTTAAACGCATGAAGAATGAGATATTGGCTGGATCGCCTGACAGTTCCAATTCAATCACTAAACCAGTTGAACAAATATTGGGTGCCATCAACAAGGGTTTAAAGCCCTCAGATAATAATTTGGGCATTGCGCCCAATGTGCTGCTGTTGACTGAACAAATGGTTAAATGACTGAGTGCGGGCAGGTTGGCTGTCCCAAACCTGTTCCCAACCAAATGGAGCTGTTCCTATACTGAGATGGCCTTGGGGGATTCCTGTTGCCCGTCAGGCCAAATGCCATCATGATTACCATCAGAAACTTAGTTGAGCCCTGGTTCAGACATTTGAGGTCAAACCAACAGAGACTTGGCCTGCTGCCAAATTTTGTGATGTTGGTTCCCAAAAATAAACCCACCCATTCCCGAACAATTTACCAGATAGGTCAAATTTGTGGACCCTGACCCCATCCTGTCACTACCCAATTGACCACTATTTAATCAATTGCATGGCAATGAGAAAATTGTTGGTCAATTTTCTTACTTTCCTTTCAAAATAAATTTTTGCCAAAAAAAACAAATTTTTTTATTTTCTGTTCTGACCGCATCCCAGATAGCATTTCCCTGGTGGTCCATCACCCCACATTCTGAGTGGGCCTTACCAATTCTTTTGGTTACCATGGCTCTCTCTATTGCCAATTGGGCCCAATAATTATGACACTTTTGTTTTTACAACCCCGCTCTTATGAATTTCTGACAACAATACATGGGGAACTTATGGCCCTATGTACAACGATGGAAAGAGAGAATCCATCTCCCTATTGCCCCCAATGAGTTGGCCTCTCAAGCCAAGAATCTCATCGAAACTATCCTAGTAATCCCACCTCATGTAGTTAAAACCACTGAGTTGGGAATGGGTTCAGTGTGGTTTGTTGTTGGGATACTCCTTACCCTGTTGTTGCATCACCACTTTGTAGTATCACATTTCCCAGAACCATATCAAGTCATATGGTTGACAATGCCTCTGGCATTCTGGCTTGCTTTCTATGTGTTCACGCATCCTGACTGGCAGTCTGGTCTAAACTTCTTCTGCCATTTCCATGACACTATTCCTACAATCTTGTATTCATGCATGTCTCAAGAAAATGTGAGCCCTGAAGCCTAGCTAAAAATCTGACTAGAGCCTTGATTAAATTACAGAGCGGAGCCTACTTTAATTTATTGTCTCTAAAAGTAAGATCTCAGGAGTATGATAACAAGGGCGGTGGACTTTACCCACTTTGTTGTGGGAGTATTGGTTTTTAACATGATAATCATGAGTTTGGATGGACTAGCAAATTGGAACACATGGAAAGGCCCTTAAAGATCATTAAGAAGAATTCCATAGATGCCTACACTCTGAAAATTCTGTTTAAGGCCATCTCATCAACTGGGTAAATGTGAAGTTCTTAAAACAATATCATCAGAGATTCAGGCCAAAAGACCCAATCTCACAATAAGTTAGGACCCCCTATCACATCTTTGCTACCTGATTTTTGGTCAAGTGAGGGTAAATGTGCAAATGGATTGACCAACCATTTGGATTTTTTATGATATTTTTGTCATATTTTAACTAATAACTAGATAGCAGACCCAATTTAATAGTGGTTATTACACTGCAAGGCCTCTGCATTTATAAGTAGTGGCCTAAAGTATTAAACTACTAGTTGTCGGATCTCTAATACACCACTGGCACAACTTTTGATCCCTAATTCTATTGGCCTCTGATTCTGTGGTATTGATACCCCTATTGCCTCATTTTCAGTTGGTGAATTTAATTTACGCCGCCCCATTCTGGCTTAAAACCAGCAGTAAGTGTCCTTAAATTTATCAGTACCATCTGCCAGTAATTTGACTATGTTTTTTGGAATGCATCTTTTCCAGAAATTTACTCAAAGCCTTAGTTATCACTTCTTTGGAAAATTCAGATATCACTATCTTATTATACCAATTTTGGAAGCGCTGCTTGGAAAATAGAAAAGTAAAAATGGGAACGCTGGTAGAACAAGTATATCAGAAGAAGAACGTTATTTTTAAAGGGATCTTTTTCTGGGTCAAAAGGAGAGAGCCTAGTTGGACGATTAGTGAAGCAAGCCCAAAAGCCACTAATAGTATTCTTTACTACAGCATATTCTTTATTTAATTAATAAAAAGCCTTAATATTGTGTAATAGGTGATGTGTTGTTTATGCTTAAGGCTACTTTCAGCAAACAGTACTTTATTGTTTGAGTGAATATAGCATGGGCGATTAAAATCTGATTCCTCTGCTCCAATTTATAACAAGTACCCTTGCTCATTAACAATTTTGTTTTTTATTACCTCTGGGTATGCTTATTTTAGTATTAGGAAGCTTTTGTAGTACAGTGATTGCAGATTTGTGTGGGCACTTGTTTTAGAATTCGCAATGGCCCTTACAATTGATGCATGATCTGCATGTATAGGATTTTATAGATTTGGTTAATTAAAGTAACTTGGGCTCCTAGTCTGGGTGTATCCAAACCCAGTGGAAGGCTCAGAATGCCATTGGCTTAGATATCGTAATTTCTTTCAGAAGGGACGTTCAAGTAATCCTGTGTGGCAAATAAAAGTTTAAAACGCATTAAAGGCCTTATAACAGAATGTCTGCAATGGGGGCAACTGTGGGTCTTGATGAGGCAACTTCAAGGGTGGTGAGGCATGAAGGATAACCACTCGCCCTTGGCTTAATGTTGCTGGCCTTTAGTAACTGTCCCAAGGTACTAAGATTTGCCATTAGGCCGCTGATAAACAACCAAACTCACTATGGATACTGACTCATGATTCTAATCAACAAATCATCTATCTAACTTGCATCAATTTGTTCATAGGATGGGTGAGTCCAGTATTCATTCTGCTTTTTATGGGTTGGATCAAACTGCCACGCGTGGTTTGTAGAGATGTCAGGGCATTGATTGGTTTACTAATATAAAACTAATAGATGGCCTCAAATATGAGTGCTTTATATGCTTCAGAGTCTGTAAACCCATTTTTGTTTTGTCTGACAGGCGTTCTTTGCTCACAAATGATGTACATGAATCAGTATGTTGGAAAGCCCCTTATTGGCCGATTTTTTTCTGAGCCAGTGGTGGATTGGTAGGGCGAATCTTGGGTTTGGTTTGGCCTTCATATGCGGTAAATCAAAAAGTATAGATCAGGAGCATAGTTCTTTACAATTTTCGTTAGGGCAATTCAAGCTTCTGGATCAATGGATTTGAGTGCCCACCCTATAATAATTGAAACTATAATGAATCTGATGGCGTCCTTGACCAGATTAATAGGAAAACGTTGGATATTGTAAAACCAGGAGGAGACCTCTGAGAACAATTGGGAGCACAGCAAGTTATCTAAATAAAGGTCAAAATAGGGAATGGTCTGACAACATACTTTAGGATAATCCGTTGTTTTTTAGTGGGGAAGAAATGGGATAATTGAGTGGCTTAACACCTGACTGGACTGGGTGTCATACTTGCCATTATTCATTCATTGGTTTAGGAAGAGCAGCATAATTTGAACGGTGACTGATAATTTTTTACATACTCAAAAGATTTGACAAAGGTTACCTCAGATCAGTTTCTGGAGTAGTTTGACTGACCTAATTTTTATTAATTTGCTTACATCAATTGATTTTCACAGTCAGCTTCAAGCTAATTATTACTATTGATTTAATTAATTTTGTGACTCCTGTGGTCAATTGTTCTTTATTTTAATTGCGCAATCTGTAACCTCATAACAGTTGACCTGATCCAATTTTCCTGACTTGTTAAAGGGTTTCCAAGTTTTTGTACTATGTTTTTTTTAGTACTAGATGGTATTTTTGTACTATGTTTTCCATTTCAGAGTTGTTGGGGGTACTGTGCTGAGGGTTAGATAAGTCTTGGGGCCCTATGATAGCCCCTGATCTGGGATACCTCACTGAAGATCCCTCAATATTTTTCAAAAGGGAAAGTTGAGAAGGGACGTACAGAGGGAGGATCCCTGGGGTCCATAGCAGTAAACCACCACTCATCAACTACATTACAAGGTCGCTTAATTGTGACATGGGTTTTACTGGTGTCTTAGGCTCTCTTGCACTTGTGGTAATTTCTCATAGTCTTTTTAGAGAGGCTGGGTCTCCATACATACATATGGTTTAGTTGCTAGGCTGTTCAAGGTTTAAAAATATTACTTAGAATGTATTTCTTTAAACATTATTACATAATTTAGCATCAAATAAGTTTACTTTGTTTCATCCCGCCATGTCTTATTGAATATGTCCAGGCGTGATGGAGTATTCTGCTTTGACCTTTCTTTTGCTACAGATGTAATTTTCCTTATTTGGCCATTTTATTTTATTTGGGGGAGATCAGATCAATTATTTCTATTAGCTAAACACCCAACATAAACAATTGTGTTGCATCTACAAAAGTTCTATATTATATATACTTCTTCCATATCTTCATCACAGAAGTTTGACGCCATCAGACCTTCTTTTAAATGGAAAGCGTGTACTTTGTTCCTAAATGCTTAGTCGTGATTATATAAATCCTGGGAGAACCCCTATTCTTGAACAGGTGTCACTAATGGAAGCATCTCAGTTTCCAATTGTCAAAACTTTATGTTTAGAACCGTTTGATGACACCAATGAAATGTATAAGATGTAGTTGGACACTTAAGGTAATCATTAGAGCTTGATGCATCTAGCAAAATTAGGCTAATTATTAGGGAACTTGAATGTGGAAATGAACAGCAGGTAAGCGTGGCAAATCCCATTAATAAAATTTACATTTAACTTATCAAAATAAAAGTGGCAAGCGTGGCATTATTCCCAGATTGCATGACACTGCAAACGCAATAAGAAAAAGACAGAGAAATTGGGGAAAACCAAGATCAAGAACTCAGGTTGGTGTTATGTGACAAAAAATTGTCATGCCACAGAAATTACAATGTAAGGGAGGCCAGAGAGGCCCAAGGAAAGAAGCATTCTTGATGAGTTTTGAAAAAGAAGTCTTGATCTTCTAAGGTTGCCATTTGAGGATCCAATCCATGCGCCATTCTTTAGGCTTTTGAGCCTAAATATAGTTTGAGAGGGCCATCCCAGCGCCAAGCTCAACCCTCAGCTGAATATTTCCAAAATCTTTTATGCTTGGAATTTGGAAATATAAACCCAAGTCAAAACGTAATAAATGGGTTAAAACTTGACCAAATCATCTTCCCCCGGTAAAGGGAACCCTCTAAGAAGATAGTGCCTTATTTTGTTAGCGGCCATCACAAGGGCTTTCCATGGAAAAGTACCTTGATCCCCAGGAAATCTGTCTGGAAAAATATTGGCCCCTTGTGATGAGGGTGATGAGACAAAAGCAAGTCAAAACTTCCATCTAGAATCAGCCACTTGATTCAGGGAAGCACGCCCAAATATAGCTGGGATGCACTCCCTTCTCACTCTCATTGGTGATGGTCTTCAAGTCATAACTAGAAAGGCGCTTTCCCCAATGGTATCATGAGAGGGTTGCTGTCCAGCGCAACTGGACGGCTATACCTACATAGAGTGGACTGTCTGTGGGGAGGGAGCCCTGCTGGGTCATGTCCCTTCAGTGCCATCATATCTCAGGCGAGGGGGAGGCCCCACTGAGACCTTGCAAGTCCATCACCTTGGGTCCAGGGTTGTCCATCAACACCAGCTCTCTTCAGTTCTGGATACTTGACAATTGGGTAAACCATTCACCAAAGTAAGATGAATTGAGAGCCTAAGGGCATGCAAGTGGCACAATTTATTTAACTGAGGTAAGCTGACCAGGGGACAGACATTACCGAATATATGTAGCACTAAGGAATTAACTGACAAATTTAAAAATTGGGCACCCCAGGGTACTCAAGTTACCCCTGTTGCCAGCGGGACTGCCAGGTATGAGGGGGTTGGTGCACTACTCCGAGGGGGTTTCCCCTGCTATGGAGCAGGTGTGAAGGAAAGGGTCTGTGTGGAGGAACCAGAGTGGGAACCATGATTCTATGAGCGCTTTTTGCCTTATTCTCATATATCCATAGAGCCAGGCTTGGAAGTGCTCCAGTAAGTGGACATAGAATCTGTTAATAACCCCATGAATGGTTGGGACCGTGCCCTTGAACGCATCTAATGCAATTGTGTGGATTGTCCACATTGCAATGGGTATTATTAGGGAGCAGAAGTAGATGGGATTGGTGACTCGATCTGGAGCGTGAAGATGCTCTTTAATATCGAGAATTCCTGTTCGTTTTGGATCTTAAGCAGGCGTGCGACTTCCTGCCATATAGCTTTGGTTGGGGGGCATGTTTCTATGCGGTGATGTAGGGATCCCTCCCCTCCACATACTGCACATGTTTTGTGGAAGGAGTTGGAATGGTCCGCCATCCCATAGGTCCTTCTCAGACAGTGCCAGGCATTTGCTCTTATCCTCAGCTGTAGGAATGGATGGTGAGTCATTTTCCACATTGCCTTCTGTGTGGTTAAATCATAGGGAATGTCCAACATATCTAGGTATTCTATCCTAGCTATGCTTGGGGTTGTTGCGAGCATATCTCTCTGGGGGTGGTTTTCTGGGTTTCTTAATTTGAATTGGGGGCTGGGTCATCCCCTTCCCTGTATAGTACCCATGTTCTCTATGGTTCATCCCACATGGCAGATAGTTCGGAGAATATGTTTGAAATGAGGGGAGGTTCCATGTGGACCCGTTGCAGTAGGGTGCTTGGCAAGGTATGAAAGTAGTCTGGGTGGACTATGTGGGTTGGTTAATTTGAGCGCCTGTGTAAAGTTATTCCTTGATGCTCTGGACCAATGTTGTTGCGGGAGGTCTGAAGCAAGGATTTCCTTTATCCAGGTACCTAGGATGTGATTGGCATGGCTCTCAAAATCTATTAGTCCCATGCCTCCGCTTGAGCGTGGGCCAAATAGTGTTTCCATCCGTATAGGAGGGTGAGAGCCAGGCCACAGCCAGCCCTGGATAAGCGCGCGAATTGAGGTAATAAAGATAGGTGAGAAGGCTATCGCATGGGCCTGGTACCACAGTATTGGGAGGATGAGCGAGTTAGCAACTGTAACTCGTCCTGTTAGTCCTGGGGTTCTTCCCTTGAGGAAGGCGACGCGTTTAAATACCCGTTGTAACAGGTTACTTTCCATTGTCTCATTAGCATATCCCCCTGATTCTAGCCAGATTCCAAGGTGTCAGACAGGAGTGGTGGTGGGAGGTGTTGCAAAGGGTAATATAATTGGGTTTTTTCTTCGAGTGTTAGTGTGAGGTTCTGATGTTGTGGCCCAATTGTTTGTGTATTTGCCTAAGAGGATGATTTCTGTCTTCCTTTTGTTGAGCAATTCATTGCTCACCTTGGAGTATTCCTCTAGAGTGTGTTCCAGCTGTCGGGAATCTTCATTGTTTGCTATACCTGTTACGCAGTCATCTGCAAAGGCCAGTATCTTGACTGTTGGTTGTCCTTGTGCGGTTATCCCCATGAGATGTGAGTCAGTTACTCGGAGGAGTGGGTCAAAGCTGAAATTGTATAGCAGTGGGCTGAGGGGATCCCCTTGTTTGAGCCCTCTGTGTGGTTTAGCCTTGTTTTTTAGGAATCCAGGGCCGCATACAGCCATGGTTGCAGATTCTGTTAGGAGCATCGCCCATTTTATGAATCTTGGTGGGAGTTTGAAGGCATGTAGACATTCTTTTAGGTATGGCCAGCTAACACGGTCATACGCCTTTTCCTGATCCAAGAAGACCAGGGCACTAGTTGCTTTGGATTGGCAAATGTTTGCAACAGGGTGTATGTTGTTCCAGATTGAACGCCCTGGTATAAACCCATACTGGTTGGGTGATAGGGCGTCAGATGCAATTGCGCCTAATCTAGCTGCTAAAATTTTTGTTAGAATTTTTGTGTCAGTGTTGGAGAATGCAATTGGGTGCCAGTTGGCCAGGTCCAACTTGGCACCCTTTTTATACAAGGTTATAACGTAGGATTCATGGCCTCCTGGTAATAGTCGTGTTTCCAACAAACTCTGGTTCATTGACGCCAATAGGAGGGGGGCGATTTGTTGAAATTATTTTTTGTAAAATATAGGGTATCCCATCAGGCCCTGGGCATTTCCTACGTGGTGCACCGCGAATTGTTTTCCAAAGCTCCTCCCATGTGATAAGGGATAGTATATTGTAATTTGGTGGTGTACTTTGTATCTTGGCAGTTTGAATAAATTCTTTAATTTTTTGTGGATCTGTTGGCATATCGCGATATAATTTGGTGTAATAGAAGTGTACTTCCGCCTTGACCTCCTCAGAGTCAGTTGCCACAGTGCCGTTGGTCTTGTGGACCTGTGTGCATGTGGGCTGGTTTCCGCGGGAGTGGAATTGGTGGAAAAAGTATGTTGAACAGGTTTCTCCTTCCTTTATGACTTACCTTTTGTTCAATACTTTGATTATGTGTTGGTGTTCAAAGATGAGATTGTCAAGTCAGGCTGAAATTTCTGCCCATTTGTGTCCCCAATTAGGGCTATAGCCAGATCTTAGAGTATTTATTTCCAGGTGTTCTAGTTCTGCCAAGGTACGCTTGATCGTGGCTGTGTCCACGGTGTACTTGCGTGATGCAATATGTCAGGTTTTGTTGATTAAATATTTTTTGAAATTTTCCCATGTTCTGATGGGATCCAAAGTGAATGGGGCTGTGAATTCTGGGTTTGTAGCCTTGTTTTCAACCCAGTCAGATATCTCAGGCAATCTTATATTTTCTGGGTGAAGCTTTCTCCAAGGCGACACCTGTGTGTGGGATTGGGTTGGTGCTAACTGCACCATAACTAATTGGTGATCAGAAAAATTGATCTTTTTTGTTGTAAATTTGGAGATTCTTGAGTGGTGGGATTGTGGGATGAGGATGTGGTCAATATGACTCATCGATATGAGCAGTCCCTCACGTATGTTGGGTCTTGTCATATGGGGAAGGATTGGTGAATTGGGAGGAAGAGCATCCTGTAAGCCAAGAGATGACTTCATTGTGCGATATTCAATGTTTCTAGGTGGGTATCCCCTGGGATTAGGCCATCGATCTGTATTGGGGTTATCCCAGCAGTTGAAATCGCCTAACATGATGATATCTGGTGGGAGGGTGAGGGTAAAAATTTTTTTCCTCTCAGTTGCAGTGCACGGTTCGTAGATACATGCTAACGAAATTATTTCATCTTGGCATGTGATTGTTGCTACCAGGACTCAACCGTGCAAGTTTGATGATGAATTTGTAATTTGAAATTTTTTGTTGTTTTGGACTATCACCCCACAGTGAGATGTCCATACTGATTGTGATGGTGCGACCCTGGTTGACCAGGATTCTTCTTCCCCTTGTAGGCAGTGGGTTTCTTGGATGGCCAAGATGTCTACAAGAGGTTTTTGCAGGAATGCCAGCTTTTTGGCTTGGGACATATGAGCCATGGCTCCCGCGATATTTAACATCCCTATTGACACTGAGGTGCCCATGGCGCCTCAGGAGCGGTTGGGAGGACCCTCTGGTCCTATCCCACCGCGGCTCATTTTGGCCATGCTCTGCGTCTGTACTCCAACTCTTTCACTGCCATTGTTGGTTCCCTTGATCTGACCCAATGATTCAAGGGAATTGCGGTTTTTTGCATTTGCATCAACTTTTCCTGCACAGGTCTCATGTTGATTTGATGCGGGTTGTTGATTGAATTTTATGTTTTTGAGGTTCAACTTTGTTGCATTGTGCACCACATTTTCACCCAAATTGCGGTTGCATTGTTCCTCAGTATGTGCATGACTTATGACGCTTTGTGGCTCAGTCTGGTTACTGTGAAAATTTTCAACCTGGGCATATTGTTCTGATTGGTTGATTCGGTGAATATCTGAAATATCCTCCTGAATTTGTCCATGGTTAATGGTGGATTCCGCGTGTGCCACCGCTTCAGCCGCTGCTCTCTTATGGGCTTTTTGTGCTGCTTTACGCTGTTTACTTGTAACTGGGTCCACGATGGAGTATAGTCCATCTTCACCCCAGCGGAATGGGTGGTGGCCATCAGTCATTTTGGCGAAGTTTTCATTATCTTCTTCCATAGCTTCTTCACAAAAATCATTTTCCATTAAGCCCTCTTTTACAGGGCATGCATGTTCCTTGTAGCCCAGTGAGCCACAGTGGTTGCAAATGGGTGGTGCGCGTTCTGGTGTAACTCGGAATGCAGCCAACTGGCCCCCGTCTGCAAAGTGAAATTCTGCTGCGCGGGGAATTCTGGATAAATCCTCTTCCACTTCTGGGAAGGGGTTAATTACAGCGATAGCTTTGCCCATGCACAGGTCGGGCATTAAGCGAAATCGCTGTAATTCAAGTTGTTGGATTTCTTTGTAGGCTACAAGACCTTTGTGGAGCTCCTCCTCGATTACCTTATGAGGAAGGTTGGTGGGGAGCGAGTCAAAGGAGATGAACAAAGTTTTCGCTTTGTTTCATCTGGTGCGCGCAGTGCACATAATTTTTTTGCCCTCAGGGAGGGCAATTTCCATGCAGATTTTTGCTGTGGCATTGGCTTCATCGGCTGTTTCAAAACCAATATTGATCCAGCCACAGCCCATGTTGTTGGTGGCTATGGACACCGCGTGAGGGGAAAGTGAGGGCTGTGCCTCACATCTTTTCTCCCAAAGGGTTGGTGACTCATCCCCAAGGAAGAGTCTGATCCCGTGTTCCACCTTTGACAAAGGTTGGTTGAATTGAATGTATATGTATTGCGCATGCTTAACAGTAAATACCATAAACCCAGATGGTGTCTGAGTTTGCGATTTCTTTGCAGATTGGGTTCCTGGTCCCCCTCCAGGGTGTTTATTGCCCTTAGTTGCACCATTAAACACACCGCTTGCCGCGACGCTTGCCCATGGTGTATAATTTTTGTTATTAAAGTCGCCCATCTTTCCTGTGTGTTATTATCCAAATTTGCTGTTCAAATCGAATTGTAGTAACTAAAGTGATTGTTATGAGAAAGAAAAGCACTGCAAGTGGCACAATGAATTTGAGAAAATGTAAGAATTTGGACTCCTGAAAGCATGACTGCCAAAGTTTCAGGAAAACATGCCAACAGGAATGTAATCTTGATCATTTGGCATAATTAATAAGTGTTAGCCTTTATTTCTTTTTGGTGATGGCAAAATTTTCCCATTGGTTGTGTGCAGAGAGCTCTTACACTCATTACGCCTTACTATTGGGGAAAACGTCCAAACATTTGCTCACATGACAACTCATGTGGACTCAGAATAATGATAGGGGTATGCTGGGGTGGCCATTCCCGCTTCACCAACCTCATCATATGGTCCCACTCCAGGAGAGAATGTATAAAGTAGATCAAAAGGATTATAGGCGGCCATCAGCTGCTGTTAAGAAAATTCTTTATGATAATTTAAAATAAATATATTTAAGGCTTCTCATAGTAAGTTTTTTTGTAGGGCAACATGGGCTTAAGAGTAGCAATCTGGAAGTGATGGAAATGCAGCCTCAAAATAAAAGCAATCCTGAGAGTTAAAATAAAAAAATTATTTAGACAGGAAACCAAACCAATCCAAGTATTGACAGTTGGGTCAAGGGCCCATATCAAAAATTTTAAAGCTAAATTTTACTCTGGTTTATTCACGTTTTACTGCTTAAAAAATTTTATTTTGACCATTAAACCTTAAAATATTCAACTATCCCTATGTTATAGGGATTGTATATGTGAAATATTGTTTAATCACATAAAGGGCCATGTATAGCTATGCATCCAATTTTCCACAGTACCCTAGGTAAACTTGACTATTGAATGTTTATTTCCCCTATTATACATACCCTAGTAGGGTCCTGACCAGTTCAAAGATATTTTGTTCTCCATTTTAACTGAACGATAGTGGTAGAAAAGTACTAGATCACCTAATTGGAAGGTATGGAGGATACTGTGGTATTTTGTTATATGGAACTGCTTCTCTGGAAGTATTAATAGACAAATTCAGGGGCAACACCTGAAGCCAAAGTAATTTCATTAGCAATGGCTTTCATGGTAATTTCAGAGGTTTCAGGTGTGGTTGGTCTACCATATATTATACTTGGG
The DNA here is from genome assembly GCA_022478985.1 of Massospora cicadina. Lineage (NCBI taxonomy): Eukaryota > Fungi > Entomophthoromycota > Entomophthoromycetes > Entomophthorales > Entomophthoraceae > Massospora > Massospora cicadina. Next base: position 41,667 of record JAKSZP010008224.1, read on the forward strand.
ATAGTAATTAAGGATTTCCTCCATACAACCCTTTAGGGGGGTAATTTAGTTAATAAATGATGACTTATTCGATAAGACAGAATTGCACTAGGTAAATATTATGCCCAAATTAAAAATTCTTTGAGGCATTTTTTATAAGTTGATATTAAAAATAATGTTACCTTGTTAGACCATCCTATTGGTAGTAGGATGGTAAGTGGTGGTAAACACTTGAGTGGTTTTCATCAATTCAGTTTTATATTGCGCCATCAATGCATGAAAGTCTTTCCATTGTCCAAGTGAATTAAAAGACACTCATGTTGGGTTGTGATATTACTATATATGAATGAATTGGTAGATTTTGCAGAAGCTAAAGGAAGGGATTTGGCCTTAATCTTTTCATTAAGATAATCAACGGCCATATAGATATATTGATGGCCATTGGATGCTAGAAATAGAGGTCTTATGACATTGATACTAACCATGTAAAAAGGTTTAGAAGGATGTAACACTTGAAGCTGATGGCAAGGAAAAAGTCTGGATTAGCCTTTTAATTTATGCAGGCCTCTTGTAAATTATGTATTGTTTGGAGCATCCCTTATTAGTAGCATTGAGATTTGAGCCAAAGATATGTTTTCTGAATTCCACATGGTCAACTTGTAGGTGCCCTTCTATAGTGTTATCAGTTTTATCAGATGGACAATATATTGTAGCCAACTAGAAATTGGATTATTGCTGGCCTTTTTCAAATTCTTCTGTATTGAGATAGGCTCCACCTTTCGGGTCTGAGGTCGGCTCATGTTGGAAATTTAGAAATTCCCACACTATACTGCTTTAATAGATTAAAGTAAATTACATGTCTTATATGCCGTGCTTTGCTTTAGTAAGAAACATCCTTAAGTGGATGTTGATGTTAGACAATTATAGGTCCAATATTGTGAAAAGAACGTTTTGGAAGTAAATAATGATAATATTGGCCAAAAGACTCTGGCTGATTCTATGTGGAACCCCTCAAATCAGGGTAATAATTTTATTCACAATCATCAGCAAAAATTCTTGAGTTTGGGTAGTCAGGTTTCACCAATCCTGCGGCTGAATCAGGGAATTTATTCAAAGGCCCACCATCCAATTGCCTAAAATATAATAATTATTTGCCCCACGGGTTCATCTTGCCTACTATCGACCCTCCATTGGCTATTCCAACAAAGCAAGGCGAGTTTTGAGAGCTCCAATAGGTTGAACGCCCATATTTCCTAATTAGACTCCAAGCTTATAATGAATTTCATGCCCATTTCTCTTTAAGCCTCAAGTCACTTTAAATACTAAGCAGTGAGATTTTATTAGTGTACACTTCTTGACCCCCCGTTGTTCCTAATAAAAAGCTTATAAAAATCAACCTTTTCATATATGCAACAGCTTTATAATTTTAGATATGAGTGGTATAATATTCCCCTACAAACATTTTTTCCACAGTTTAGAGTATTTCTTCTCCTGTGAAAATATTGATTAAAATCAGGTGTAAAAAGTACCTGTATGCATTTAAAATCCATAATTTCAACATTTGGAGTTATCACTTATGATAACTATTGTTTAAGTTTATTTCCCTATAGAATAGAAATCTATTTCACCTGATTCAATTCCAACGATTAATTAATGTTTCATTGGCGTATGACCCCAACAAAGTTTAAAGAAGTCAGATCATTGGTTTAATTATCAACAAATGATTTTCATATGTGGATCAATTGGGATATGTCACTGATTAATTAGGGGTTTTTGAAATTTTTGAAGCGTTGAAAAATCTTGTATTGGCAGTAACTTTTCAGTAAGCCTGAAGTAATGTAACTTGTTATTTATGGTAAATAGTCCCATTAGTTAAGCAGGTTGCTAGCTTCATAAGGTTAACTATTAGGGTTGGATAAAGGCGTTATGACATGCTGTTTCTAAGTCTAACCCAGGACAGATCATAATCTAGTCAGTGGTACATACTGACAAGTAGGGATAAGTGGAGGTATTATTTATCGCTGGTGTGACTTGTTAGGGTTAAAATTCATTGGTGATGGATGCCTTTCCATTGGGGCGCCAATGGAAGCGTTAAGCGCCTGTGGGATCCGCTAATGGAGGCCACAAATAATTTCTCAGAGTGAGAAACTTACTTTTTAATGAATTATAAAATTATGCTTTTTATAGTTTTTTATTAAAAGCGCGGCAGAACTAAGAAAGGCCCCTTTCTCAATACTAGTTGTTCCTATTTAAACTAGTTCAGATTTTGAAACCATCAATGTTTGAGGCAAAGGAATGTAAAGCTCAGTTATCTATATTAAAAAATATAGGCTTTTAGCCTATCAGATGGAAGATAAAATTTTTGAGGCAGAACTGACCCATGTGGTAATGATTGGATGAATTGTATCCAATCACCAGCAAGTAAAATCTTTTCACCTCAGTGGTGGTCAGACTCAGTTGGTAATGATTGGGTAATTCAGCGGTGGTCAGACTCAGATGGTAATGATTGGCTAATTTTTACCCTATCATCCTCAATTAAAATCTTTGCACCTTGGCAGTGGTTAGACTCAGATGGTAATGATTGGTTAATGTGCACCCAATCATTGACAGGTAAAATCTTCTTGCCTTGCAAAGGTTCAGATCTGTGCGATATTATACTCCTTGAATTTGACTGAGGAGCCAGAGTAATCCTATTGTTAGTATTTACCTTTTTAAGCCGATTTTCTTGGTAAATCATATTTTTCTGTTGTTTAGGATTCCACCGAAAACCGCCAAGGTTTTCTCACTGTTTATACTTTTATCATTTTTGACCACAATATAAGTTGATGGTCAGCTAGGAGATGGGCCAGTCATAATGGCAGATTCAGGAGCCCTAATACTTCCAACATTCTTTTTCTTAAGTCAAGAAAGAGAATGTCTGACATTGCCCCCCTCAAGAATGTTGAAAGGGGTGTAGGGTCGAAGGTAGTGGCCATGTACCCAGATTATGATAATTCTTGTAGCCAAAGACTTTATGGAATACTCATCTCCTCTCTTATGTATGATGATATATGGCCCATCCCAATTTGATCCAAGTTTGCCACTTTGGTGAGTTGTGTGATTGTGGTAATATAAAACCTTATTCAACAATTGGTAAGAGTGTAGAGGAGCTTGGAGCTCATTGGCAGCTTGACCTTTTTTAGTCATTGTTTTTGCTGGGCTAGACTTTCCAGCATATAACTTTTCATCCTCAGTGCATGGAGGTTTAGACCGAAGTTTGTGAGGGGTAGCATCCTTGGAAGAGTAATTTTCTTGAGTCTTGGGATGAGAAACGGTTGCCTCCATGGGCTTAAAGGTAGTATTCTCTTTTTTAGGCTGTACTTTAGTAGCCTGGACTTTCCCATTGAAGTTGGCCTTGCTTAAGAGTTTAGAGGGGTTTTGAGATGTGATTTTCGTGTCAACCACTCATTGTTCACCTGACTTAATCACCACCTCATCTGCTGCAGAATTTGGAATCCCATCCCTAGCCTCCACTAAATTGACCAATTTCTTAGTGTTGCGCCCGGGGGTGACATAAGACAAAGTGGAAGAGGGGTGTTCCTGATTGGACTGCCTGGTATGGCCACGTGAGATAGGGCAAATAAGGCGAGACAACACTTCATCTGCGTCACTGGCAGTATCAATAATAATTGGCTCCCCTAGAATTTGGTAGAGGTAAGTATCCTCAGGTATGGTTTCATCTACTTCCCCAGCGTTTAGGTGATCAGGGACCTCCACTTCTGCAGGAGCTCCCAGCAAGTAGTACCCAACGTTATTGTAACCCCCCTCAGAGTCGGCCTCAGGGGTATTTTTAACCATGGTCAAGGTTGTAATTGAAGTGGGGGAGACAGCCATGAGAGGTGGGGTAATCAGCTTTGCTTTAACTACCAGTTTTACAACCCCAGTAGTTCTGGAGGTTATACCCTTAAGGCGCGCTTCTTCCGACTGAGCTGAAGGAGAAACTGCAGTAGAGATCTCCGCTTTGCGTGAATGAGGGAGGTCCATTTTAAGTCGCACTGAAGAAGCAAGTTTGGTGGGGAGGATAGGCACAGGTGGCCTCACCTCCAACGATTTAGCAGGCTCCAGCTCATCAAAAGTTAGAGCGGATGGTGGCACCTCCTCATCATAGGTAGGGGCACATAAAGGAATATGAGCCACGCCCAACAAAGCCTCTTTTATGTCTCAGAAGGTGATAAAGTGGCGTTTCACCGAGATAATATGCCTGGTGAGAGAGGGTTGTGAAGCTAACCCTGTTAAGATGGCGGCGATTGCATCATCCAGGGTAAGCAGGTTGGACGTGGCCAACCTTTGAGCGGTGAGATAGTACCGCTCAGCAAAACTAAAGAGGGTTTCACCCTCATACATGGTGAGGCGCATAAAAGCCTGTTTTTCCCTTTGTAATCTCTGCTCGAATCTGAACTCAGCCAAGAGGGCCTTCTTAACATCTGACCAGATGTGCTGAGGATCTAGGTGAGGAATGATCAACTCTTGGGCTTTGCAGCTTAAACAGGGAAGGATGTACTGAACTTTCTGTTTGTCAGTAGCGCCATCCATCGCAGCCTCATAAACGTACAAGAAGGAGGCAACACTCCCTTCACCCGGGGTGTATCTGTCCTTCAAAGGTAATTTGAATGACCGTTGCTCTAGCTCACTGAGATGGGAGAAAGAGCTGGCTAGCTGCTTCTCGAGAGTAACTATTCACAAGTCAGGAGAGCTGCTCACGTTGACAGTTTCTATTTTGTTAATACTTATCAAAGTATTCAGGGGCTTGACTCCTGTAGTGAGCACCAATTTGTGGGATCCGCTAATGGAGGCCACAAATAATTTCTCAGAGTGAGAAACTTACTTTGTAATAAAAGTATAAAATTATGCTTTTTAAAGTTTTTATGTTTTTTATTATTATAAGAGTGGCAAAACCAAGAAAAGCCCCTTTCCCAATACTAGTTGTTCCTATTTAAACTAGTTCAGATTTTGAAACCATCAATGTTTGAGGCAAAAGAATGTAAAGCTCAGCTATCTAAATTAGGAAATATAGGCTTTTAGCCTATCAGATGGAAGATAAAACTTTTGAGGCAGAACTGACCCATGTGGTAATGATTGGATGAATTGTATCCAATCACCAGCAAGTAAAATCTTTTCACCTCAGCGGTGGTCAGACTCAGTTTGGTAATGATCGGGTAATTCAGTGGTGGTCAGACTCAGATGGTAATGATTGACTAATTTTTACCCTATCATCCTCAATTAAAATCTTTGCACCTCGGCAGTGGTTAGACTCAGATGGTAATGATTGGTTAATGTGCACCCAATCATTGACAGGTAAAATCTTCTTGCCTTGCAAAGGTTTAGATCCATGCGATATTATACTCCTCAAATTTGACCGAGGAGCTGGAGTAATCCTATTATTAGTATTTACCTTTTTAAGCCGATTTTTGTGGTAAATCATATTTTTCCATTGGTTAGGATTCCACCGAGAATCCGCCAAGGTTTTCTCACTATTTATACTTTTATCATTGTTGACCACAATATTAGTTGATGGTCAGCTAGGAGATGGGCCAGTCATAATGGCAGATTCAGGAGCCCTAATACTTCCAACATTCTTTTTCTTAAGTCGAGAAAGAGAATGTCTGACATCGCCAAATTCCCTATTTAACCCCTTTGCTTATTTTTGTAAAGAAAGACAACTTCTGAAACCCATCTAGATAGCTATACAATCTCATGCTCTTGTGATTAGAGTGGAAGAGATAATTTTCTCTTATCTATTTGTTTTGTTCCAACTCTTGTGATTATCTTATAAAAAGTTTTCTCCTTTATCCAAGTTGTTCTCAAATACTCTTGTGGAGTGATGATGGGATAGTTTCATTTGTCCAGAAAGTGCTATCAGTTTACCAGAAGGAAGAGCGTCAGCACCTATCTAGCGGTAAACATTTAATTAAGGTTAGTAATATTGGTTTTGAAGAACATAAAATAATAATTGTCTTCATACAATTATCACTGTACCCCATATTATCTTTAAATCAACATTAAATCAAGCGCACTTTTAATCTGTCCAATAAACACCAAAAAGTCTACAGCTCATGAGATCATAGAGTCAATCATCTTTAAAATTGGTTAAAGTTAGGATAGGTAATCTGGACAAGCATTACTCATTTTGATGAATTGGCCTGAGCAATGTATTGTATAAAAAACATAGCTTGGAGTTAAAAAGCCCAATGATCTAGGCGTCCATCAGGAACTTTAATTTGTTGGAGAAACTGCATGTGTGCATGTTCATTAATTATTGTGAAGTGGACCCCATATAATTATTTTTTTTAGTACTAGATGGTCCCAACCCAAGGGGGGATTCATCGATGTTTATTGAATTACGCCTGGGCTCCTAAGAGCCTGAGGCGAGGGAAGGGGAGGGAGGAGGCATCGAGAAAGGGAGGGGGGTTTGCGCGCCAGAGCCGTGCTGCAGTGACAACTGAGCGGGGGAGGGTTGGCGACATAGTGCTGACCTTCAGGGCCATCTCAAAGTGTACCTGAAAGTGGGTGATCATGTGTGGAAGGGTCCACACCTGCTGGTCAAAGGCAGCACGAAGGAAGGAGTTATGGATGGTCCAGATGGCTGTGGCATAGGCGAGGACACGGAGGGGTCAGTGGCAACCAGGCAATGTCTGCTCAAACATGAGGTCTTGCACAGGGTGTCCAGACCAGGGCTGAGCATGGAGGAGCGCGCGGGCCTTTGGCCAAAATGCGGCGACACCTGGACAGGTGAAAAAACGATGGAGGTGGGAGTCAATAGGCTCCACACAGCGGGGGCAGCTTTGGTGCTGGAAGGTAGGGCCAGTCCGGTCCCCTGTTCTGTATGAACAGTGGAGCACCCTCCATAAGGTGTTGGACACCTTTGCTGACAGGATGGGGTGATAGACGTCCTTCCACAATTCCTTAAGGTCAAATCTCACGGAGGGAGGGAGGAGCTCAAGGAGTCTTGGGCGGATGGGAGGACGATCTTGGGGGTTGAGGCGAGTTGCGACAACTTGTCCATTGTGCACAATTGCATGACGACGTGGGCTGAGGCCAGGGCCTTCCCTTCTGTATGGGAAGGCATGGTGGATCCGCGCGCCTACTCGTTTCAGGGCAAGGAGAGCCTGGTTCCAGTAGGGGGATGAGGATGGTTTTAGGCGATGGCCTGGGTGGTTTGTGAGCCACTCCCCTAATGAGGTCAGAGATGCTCTAGGAAGACCCAGAGCTGCTGACACTGACTGGCGGAGGGCGGGCACCCATTGGGGCATGGGGGTCGCGTCCCAGCAGACAATCGGCCATAGGAACTTCATGAAGATTGTGGTGGCGTGGGATCGCGTGTCCAGAAGCCCTAGGCCCCCTTCATTGCAGGGTCGGGAAATGGTTGAGAGGGCCATTGGTGGATGGTTTGAGCCCCAGATCCAACAGCGGAGGAGTACATTGAGCCGCGTATAAAAGGCATCTTTCTTTGGGCAGACGTGCGCTAGGAACCAGACTTTGGAGAGAAGGAACACATTGGCCATCAGAGCTCGACCCTGGGGGGTGATGTGCCGCCGGTTCCAGCTGACAATCCTGGAGTTAACTGCTGCAAGGAGCAAGTCCTCATTGTCTTTTAGCGCAACTCCTTGTTGGTTGGTGAGAACGCCCAGGTGATGGAAGGTACCGCGCTCAGGTTCAATACCAGATGGTGGGGGGAAGGTGGGGGAACCGACCTGCACAACTGTTGTCTTGGAGGTGTTGACCATGGCGTTGGACGCCTTGGTGTACCTCTCAATGGTCACAGCAGCGAGGGCAACATCCCCAGGGCAGCCAAATGCAATGGCAGTGTCATCTGCAAATGCCATGGTGCGTGTGGGGGCTTTACCTGGGACCAGAATCCCTGTTAGCTTGTCCTGTAAGGAGGCCAAGAGGGGGTCAAGGGTGATGTTAAAAAGGATAGGGCTCAGGGGGTCCCCTTGCCGGAGACCTTGTCCAACTGGTACTGCCACTGTGAAACCCATTGGCGCCAGGACTCTGGTGTGGAGCTGGTCATAGAGCGCTGATATCCAGCGCCTAGCTGCGGGTGGGAGATGGAAGCGGGCCAGGGAAGCATCAATATACTTCCAGGCTACCCGATCATATGCTTTCTCCATATCCAGGAGAGCCACAAAGCCAAAACCTTACGAGAGTTAGCAGTCAAAGTCACGTGAAGGTCATTATAGTTGTCCCATAACGACCTCCCCGGAATAAAACCGTACTGGGATGGGGAGAGGCGAGGTGACACCCATTTGTTGATGCGGTTGGCCAGAAGCTTCGTGAAGAGCTTGTGGTCTGTGTTGATCAACGCTATGGGGCGCCAGTTCGCCAGGTTCTCACGGTCTGACTTCTTGTGAATGAGGGTCGTGATTGAGCCTCTGGAGTTGGGGAGGACCTCGCCATTCACCAAGAGTGCAGCGAAGAGGTCGCGGAGGGTTCTGGCTATCACTGCAGGTTCCAGAAGGTACACCTCAAAGGGTATTCCGTCTGGGCCTGGGGCTTTAAGCCGTGGGGATTTCAGAAGGGTTTCCATCACCTCCTGGATGGAAATAGGCGCCAGTAGAGCCTCATCAGCCCGTGGGTCAATGGGCGGCTCTGGAGCCCGCCACAGGAAGTCTTGGATGTCCGATGGGTCCACCTGGGTAGCATGGAAGAGGCTGAAGTAGAAGCGGTGTAGTTCCTGCGTGATTTCCTCCTTATCTGAAGTGGTTGTAGTGCCAATCTTCAGTGCAGTAATATCCTGCGCTGTTGACCGGGCTTTCTGTTTCTGAAAGAAGAAGCGGGTGGGGCGTTCCCAATGAGCATAGTAACGAGATGCTGTAAAGTTTGCTGCCCGTTCTTCCTGCAGTGTGAGCTCCAAGCGGAGTGCTTCCTGCGCCGCTTCCCAGTCTTCCAACCATCTGGGAGAGGGCGAAGGCTGGCAGTTTCGCTCTAGATGTCTGATTCTGGCTTCCGCCCTTTTGACTCTGGCGCGAGCTGCAGTCATCTGGGCTTTGGCACAGTTGTAAGCAACGCGGGTGATGCCCTCCTTGGTCACCGCCCATCTAGCCTTGTGGTCAAGCAGGTGGGGTGGGGGGAGGTGAGAGTCTCCCGGATGGTCATAGACAGCTTCTCCTTAGTGAAGGGGTTGTTGAGAAGAGCTGGGGCAACCCTAGGCCAGAACCTACGCGACGGTCTAAGTGTGGTGGTGAGGACAACGGTGAGTGATCTGTGATCACTCAGATGGTTGTCACGAGAGATGGGAGAGGAGACGCGGCCAATTAGCAGGGGGCCAATCAGTGCCATATCTATGCGTGACGCTGACTGGAAAGCTCCTCCATCATACTGGATCCTAGTCATGCAACCTAGGCCAGACGCGGAGGGTGGAAGCGCATCTATAAAGCCACTCAGGCGAAGGAAATCCTGGAGGCGACTTGATCCAGGGCGTTCCTTTGCTGCAGGGGGTAAGAGTCACGGACGCGACTTATGGTTGTGTTGAAATCTCCTAAGAGGACTGTATTCCGTGGGAGATTGAGTTGGAGGAGCTCTTCCAAGAGCCGATTTTGCTCCTGACCTGCATTAGGCAGGTAGATGCTTGCAGCGAAGAAGGAGAAGTCAGGAGTGGTGAGTTTGGCCAGTATGAGGCGGCCACCTAGATATTGTGAAAAAGAATGGGTTTTAACCTGGGGATTCAAAACAATAAGGGCGGCATGGTTTGTCCAGAAGGAGTTGCCTCCAAACTGTTCATTCCATGCAGATTGTTCGTGGGGGAGGATATGGGGCTCCTGGACAGCAGCGATGTCAATTTGTTCTGACCTGAAGTTTCAGAGGAGGCGGGCTCTCCGCTTAAAGTCCCGCAACCCATTTGCGTTGATGGATTGCAGGGCCAGGGTGCTGCCATGGGGACTCATAGCTGTTCCCCTCCATGTCCTGGGGGGTTGCCAGCGCTTAAACCTGCTGCTGTGAGGCGGCTAGTTTTGAGTCCTTTAGCTTGACTATAAGCTGCAATCCGTGAGGAGCGTCGAGGGTTCTGAGGGGAAGGAGAGGGTGGGGGGGCGGAGGACCCAGTAAGCCAGCCTAGGATGTTGCCCCCGCTCCGTTGCAGGGGAAGGACCTGAGGGTGCTCAATGGCGACCTCCGCGGTGTCCCCATTTGATGAGTCTGAGTCCATATTCACTTCCTCCAACACTGCAAAGGATCCGCGCGAAATGGACTGTGGGGTTGGGGTAGGACTCTTTGAGGTGGCACTTCTACCGCAGGCCGCGAGTTGCCAGTCCATGCTGGTGGGCATAGCTCCATTGGGAGCTGAGGGTTGATGCGATAAATCGCTGGCGGAGGTTGGTGGGGGTGCCGCGGAGCCCTGAGTGGGGGTGGCTGACGAGGGGCACCCTGTGGGAGATGCCTTGCGCTTGGTGAGAGAGGGAGTTGACTCTGGGAGATCGGAGGGGGTGCCCATTGGAAGGGGGGCATGAGCACGAAGGTATCCCATACCAATAGTGGGGTTAGCTGTTTCAACTGCTAGGCGTAAGGCCTCAGGGGACAGGTCTTGAACGGGAACCCATTGTGTGGGTTGTGGAATTGCTGCTGCAGCCACGTGGGATCGTTTTTGGCCTGGTTTAGGCCCCTGGGTGATGGCTAAGAGGGCTTGTTTTCGAGCTGTGCAGCCACTATACAAGTGTCCAAGGGCGTTACACCATGAACACCGGGGGCGCGCCTGATCAGGGTCGACAAAGAAGATCTCAGGGCATGCCCCAACTACCGCCACACGAGGAATAACCTCAATGTTGCGGGATACAGTGGGGGAGGGGATGAACGACGCCCTAGCAGTGCGAGCTCTTTGAGTGGAAGCATAGTAAGAGGGGACGCTAAAGTCCACTGAAAGAACAGACCCAAACTCCATTAAACCACGATGGAGTGCCAGTTTAAGAGACTCAGGATCAACAGTCGTTGGTAGGTTGGAAAAAGTAACCCATGAAATTTTCTCCAGGTGAGAGCGTGTGCGGGAGATGCGAAGAGATCCGCGTGGAATAATGACCTGGAGGGTGGCAGCATGGTCAGCAAGGGCAGCTTCAGTGAAGCCCACATCGATGTAGTGGCCCTCCACTGATTCATGGATGGTGGTGTTAATAGGGAATGTCTCCGCAATCGCTGCAAAGTATGAGAAGTAATCCTCTGTATAGAATTCAACAGGGTTATGCCCATAATAAAGGCGAATTGCGTGGGAGAGGGTTGAGCGAGGTAGAGCTTTTTGCGCTCTAGTTTCGGCCCATTTCTTCTTAACATCAGCAATAAACGCCACTTCACGGGGATCAGCTTTGGGTAGTGTTGGTGCCAGAGGTTTTTGCCACGCCCCAGTGGCTCCTTTGGTACGTTTGTGTTTGCTTTGGGCTGCAATTGCAGGTTGAGTGTGAGCTGGTGGTTTGGACAAGTTTGCGGAGTTCCCTTGTTTCTGGAATGTTACAGCAGTTGCTGGCGTCATATTAAATTGAGGGGCGGTTTGTTGGGCCTCGCTAAATTGGGGAGGCCCATCCAGATTGGAATTAACTCCAGCCAGTTGGGAGGGGGAGATGTTTCATCACCATCCCAATCTATTTGGGTAAATTCAGCCCGAGTATTTGCTGTGATTTCGTGGGCAAAACTCACTGGATGATTGGTGAATTGGTCGTTTTCAGCATATTGAGATAAAGTGCCGACTTGAGAAGTGCCTATTATGGGGTTTAAATGGGATGGGTGAGATTGGAACTGGTGTGAAGTTCCAAAATCTGAACCATTTAAATCCCCATTGGGAAGAGTAGATTGTCCCAATTTGGTGCTTAGTGAACCAGAATGTGCGGCTAATCCAACCTTACATCCGAGGGTTTGGGGCCAGGTAATTGTTGGGCCTCGCTAAATTGGGGAGTCCCATCCAGATTGGAATTAACTCCAGCCAATTGGGAGGAGGGCGATGTTTCATCACCATCCCAATCTATTTGGGTAAATTCAGCCCGAGTATTTGCTGTGATTTCGTGGGCAAAACTCACTGGCTGATTGGTGAATTGGTCGTTTTCAGCATATTGAGATAAAGTGCCGACTTGAGAAGTGCCGATTATGGGGTTTAAATGGGACGGGTGAGATTGGAACTGGTGTGAAGTTCCAAAATCCAAACCATTTGAATCCTCATTGGGAAGAGTAGATTGTCCCAATTTGGTGCTTAGTGAACCAGAATGTGCGGCTAATCCAACCTTACATCTGAGGATTTGGGGGCCAGGTAGCTGGGTATTGCCCCTCATGGAGGGAGCTGGAAACACAGTGTCAGCAATAATAGATGGGGCTGAATTAGCTGACACAATGGGGGAGGTGAATGTCTGGATGGGCTGAGTTGTATTCAACTGAGCAGACGCCATTAAAACAGCGTGGGTGATGGCCTCCTTGGTTGGAGAGGGCCCAGCGGGTTGGTGGGAGGCAGCGCACACAGAGCTGTTAGGCGTGCAGGTTGCAGAAGTGCGATCGTGTGAACTGGCGCTAGTTGGAGTAGCTCCAGGTTGGGGGGTGGTACCTGCTTTCATGGCTGCTGCTTGAGAGTGGGTGATTCTGGTTGACCCTGAGGTGGGTAACCGAGGGTTGTTTCATTTGGGGGTGGTGCTGGCTCGTTTGGCATAGCCTGCGGGTTCTTTTGCGGGGTTTCCCGCCATATTTGCTAATAGTTTTCGTAAATCTCTTTAGTGGAGCTAAATTTCAGGCTGAATTGATTTTCGAAAAGTGATGCTTAGCAGAAAGAGATTTCCTATGACCCCATATAATTATAGTTGAAAAATTTGATGACCATTAAAGTAGCCAAGCACTTGTATTTTATTAAACTAAAATTCTTTTAAGTTTTAGATAAAGTTTTACTGTTGTAGGTGATGAAATAATAGACAAATTTCATCATGTTGGGAAATTATAGATAATATAACAATATTGCTAGCGTCAGTTTAGATTAAACAGATTATTAAAATTAGGTGCATAAATAAAACTTTTCTTTCTAGTTGCAAACACTTTTGCAACCCATTCAATTCAAGACTAAATCTAGTTTGATAATCTCATAGAGGGGATTAGTCTGCGCCCATGTCTGGGAGCAGTTGGGCAAGCAAGGCAAGAGGAGCAGGCGGAAGGCCCGCGGCCTCTAACGTTCAAAAACGCCCCGGAGAATCCAGCGGAATAGAAAAAAATCTAAAAAAACTGGCGGTCACAATTTCCCGGAAATACTCACGTGGCAAGCATGATGCAACCAGTACATCAACACGCCACATTCCCAGCCACTTTTATTGGTGAAATCGGAGTCCGTGTGTATCTGGACATCCAAAAAATGGCCCTATGGGAAAAATTTTGTGAAGATGTACACAAAACTTTCCTGACTGCGGTGTACGTTGCACCTCACTCCATGTCACGCGGTTGGCTGGACCTAGGTTTCGAAAGCAAAATAGCAGCAGATGAGGCTGCAGCGAAATCAAACCAAATTTTCCTCACGTTTGACTTTTTGCCTACTACGGTAAAACGTGACATTTTGGAGCAACACCTGAAAGATGGTCTCGCCATATATGGTGAAATACAATCTTTTGAAATGCAACATTTCACGCTGATGTCACACCTGTGCACTGGCAAAGCCATCGCAGTTCTGACCCCAACTGAGGAGATTGCAAAGGACCTAACCCAGATCCCGCACTCCACCTTTATTGACATCGCAGGGCACACCACCCGCCCATTCTGGGTAACCGTGGACAGCGCACCCCCATTTGCACCCACTGTGATGCGTTTGGCCATAAGGCGCATGCATGCCCTATCAAAGAGGGCGTCACATTCCAAGAGCACCCCTCAGCAGCCATGGCCAGTGGAGAGGCGCACTATGAACCAACCGAAAGCACCAAGGAGGCTTTCCCGTGGGGAGCACAAGGCTGCTACCTATTGGTAAAGCCCATCTCCCCGCAGGAGTGGAAGAAGGCCAAGCAGGCCCATAGGACCGCGGCCAAGGAAGCAGCCAAGGCCACCACCACCATCCCATACTCACAACGCCAGGAGGACATGGAGACCTTCGCGGTGGAAGCAACTCAGGAATCCATCACCCAATCAGATTGGGAGGCCCATGCTGAACGGGCCACTCAATCCAAGGATCTGATGGGAGATTTGATCTCACCCAATCACTGCACCCAAGCCCCAGTCAAAACTGACTTGGGACCTATCCCAACCAAAAAATTTTTTTGCCCCACTCGATGGTGCACTGAACTTATCTGCACCACAAAAATTCATCCAACGTCGGGAAAACAAAAAGCAAAGGCCAAAGCCAATGCGACTCTTTCCACAAAAATTAACAAAAACCCCAATAGCGTTGCTGCTAACACCCGCACTGCTGTGAAAGCCTGTGGGGACCTGGAAGAGGCTGGTGGGCCCAGGGGCCCACCCCTTGCACCTTAAGGTGCAAGGGGAAACCTTCACTCTAGGGACGCTGAATATCGCCAGACTCAAGGCCTCCCCGTCCTGGGCTAGGAAACTGAGTTTTTTACAAAACAATTTACCCATGGATATCCTGGCCATCCAGGAGTCCCACTGTCCACGAGGTTCTGAGGAAGCTTGGAAAACAATGCTCCTACCATCCCTATCCTTTTGGTCAAAGCACTGTGGGGTGCTAATTTGGAAAAACAATTTTTTCAAATTTACATCTTCAGAAACATTCCTAAATGGCCGAGTAATCATTGTCACCTTCTCATGGGCTGATGTTGCACACACAATCGTCAACATTTACGCCCCAAACGGTGCACATGAGCGTCAGGAATTTTTCTCGTTGGTCAAATCCCTCCCGCTACCCCCCGATTCTTTCCTAATTGGTGACATGAACTGTTGGCTAACCTCACCAATGGACTGGTGGCTGCCCTCACCCCACGCCCCACAGGGTCACGTAGAACTACATGTTCTAAAAGCCACCCTTGGGTTAATGGATGCGCTGCCGCGACATGCCCCACTGCTCAAAAACATGATGCGTCCCCACATCCACAATGGCCAATTAAGGTCCATGACCTGCATCGACCTTATTCTAGCACCAGCGAAATTCCAACCCCACATCTCCCACTTCAAAACAACAAAAATGGAATTCTCCAACCACCAATTGGTCTCAATAACATACCACTTACCCATCACAGTTGCAAAGGCCCCACATTGGTGCAAAATCTGCCCCCCAGAGCTCGCGTCGCCAGGATTTTCCACATGGGTGGAAGAGGCAACTTTGGCAAAATCATTTGTTGCACTGTTTTGCATGGACCCCATTTCCACATGGGCAACTTTCAAAGAAGACATGATCCACCACTATCGCCATCTCTCATCCAGATGCTCATGAGCCACATCGGCGGTTATATTGCGCGCGCTGGCAGAATTGGCCCACTTGGAGTCCAATATTCCAGCCTCAGGATATAGCCCTGCATGGGGCCAGAAGTGGGCGGAGGCAGCCACCCACCTCAATGCACTTGAAAGGCAACACAAACATTGGGTTTGTGTCCAATACAGGGCCACATGCATCACTAAAGGTGACATGTGCACTGCACATTTCTTTAAAAAAGATTTCGCACCACGCCAGAGTGTGGCCTGCACACAGGTGTGAAGATCGGATAATTCTATTGTGGACACACTGGCTGAAGTGGCAATCGAAATGCAAAGATATTACTCCAAGTTATACCGAGCTGAACCAATTCAGCTGGCTGAAATGGCGGAATTTCTCGACCGAGCTCATATCCACACCATTTTCTGATACCCAGAAATAATGAATTTAATTACTCCAAACGAATTATGGACTACCATTCGCGGTGCGCCAAACCAAAAATGCCCAGGTCCAGATGGCATTCCATATGAGTTCTACAAAAAATATTTTAAATATATATCCCCATTGCTGCTAGCCTCACACAAACAAAGCCTGTTGGAAATGCGCCTCCTACCAGGAGGACATGAGGCCTTTACAGTCACACTCTTCAAGAAAGGGGTAGGCTAGACTTAGCCAACTGGCACCCCATTTCTCTAACAAACACAGACACCAAAATTTTAACCAAAATCATGGCTAACTGTTTAGGGACTGTAGCATCTGCCACCATCTCCCCAGAATAATTTGGTTTCATCCCCAGAAGGTCGATTTGGGATAACGTGCACTCTGTGGCTAATGTGTGTCAGTCCACAGCCTCTGGGGCACTTGTATTCTTGGACCAACAAAAGGCCTATGATAGAGTAAACTGAGAATACCTTAGGGCCTGCCTCCAACAATTCCGCCTACCTCCCCGCTTCATTAACTGGGTGATGCTGCTCACGGAATCTGTAACAATGGCAGTGCGCGGCCCAGGTTTCCTAACGGAAGTAGTCCGTCCTCAAAGGGGCCTGCGACAAGGGGACCCCCTCAGTCCACTCTTATACAACTTCAGCCTTGACCCACTACTGCGAAATGTGAATGCCCAACTCACTGGGGTCCATGTGCCAGGCCAAACCCCAGTCAAGATGATGGCATTTGCAGATGATTGCGTGGTGGGGGTGTCTAATAACAAAGATGCACGCGCGCTTGAAGCCCTCATCCAGGAATATTCCCGGGTAAGCAATGTGGCACTGAACGCCTCCAAAACTGAAATCATCCTCCTTGGTCGGTTTCAGAACTGCTGGGCCCCAGCAAGTAGTTCTAACCCGGCCCATCTGCTCGCCCACGTCCACGCCTTACTAACTCAAAACACACCGCTCCACTGGTGCTCCCCTTTGTGCCACGACCTACCATAGGACCGGTACGCCATCTGGGCGTGTGGTTGGAGGCAGGTGGATACGCGTCAGCAGTAATGGAGTGCCATATACTGGACAACGTGACGAAGCGAATCGCCTCTAACAGAGCCCACCCTACTACCCTCACTGGCAGGGTTGTTCTTGCCAACTCTATGCTCCTATCCAAAGTCTGGTTCGGAGCCCACGCCATCCCCTTCTCCCCAAGCTTCTTCAAGTCCCTGTATGCTTTGCTACAAGGTTGGCTTTGGTCAGGCCGCCCTCCACCAGTACGGCTAGAGGTCATGTTTGGCCCTCATCATCATGGTGGCATGGGCCTACTTGACTTCAAAGCCCATGCCGCCAAGATCCTGGGCACCTGGATCGCAGCCGTCACCGCTCCTACACTTCCATCCCAACACTGGTCCTGTGCGGCCTGCTCCAACTTCTCCCGAGCCTTAGGCCTCAACAATCCATCAAACCCCCACTCCTTGATGAGATACCTCGCATCACACACATCGGCCACAGGTCCTCACGGGACCAAAACCCACTACAAACGAATCCTACTCTCCATGCGAAGCGCAGAGTGGAGAATTCATATTAGTGGACATACAACCTGAAGAGGCCGCCCCTCTCCTCAGTTCACACAAGAGGTACAGGGGCTACCCATCCATGATGGCATGATCCCCATTTGACCCCAAGTCCTATCCAGAGTGGACTACCTGGACATGATGGACATCCCTTATTCCACTGAGACCCAAAAGACTATCTGGAAATACGCACACCATCCTCTGTTGCAGCCTCAAGTCCGCTCCCATGTGTGGCACTGCCTGAGGTGGGTGTATCATACAGTTGAGCGCTCTAATGCTTTACACTTATCCTGTGTCGTGTGTGGCCAGTATGGAACGCTGTTTCACCGCCTGGAGAAGTGCCCCACCTCTAAAGTAATATGGCGCGAAGTCCAACGTCTGCTAGGCCAGGATCAAACACATCCCTTCAGTCTGTCAAGAGATATGTTTGCTTCATCAATGGCCTCCCCCTCCCACCCTCCCTCCGTGCTCTGGTGATTGCAATTGCCATGTGGACTATCCACACGATTGTCTTGGATGCCATCGCTGGATCCATCCCCACCCTCCCTGAAGCTGTCCACAGATTCCAGTCTCATTTTGGTGGATCACTTTCAAGCGTGGATGTTTGGATATCTCCCACTGCGTCGCCGACAGCTGGTCTCCTCCTGGTTCCCAGTCTGGTTCATCAAATCAGACCCCTTCCTCCACACGTGCTCATTAGTGGCTACGTCCCCTACACACGTTCCCTCCCCTTCCCATAAGTGGCGCTCCCGCTGGCAACAAGAGATAGCATCGCTTATCTGGGGTGCCTCCCCTGGTACTAAGTTTTGTCTCGTCTGAGTCATATTCAGAAGTGTCTGTCCCATGGTCGGCCTTCCCCGCAATAAATTTAAATTCAAATTTAAAAAAATTAGGTGCATAAGAACTGGGTTTGAGTGAAAGCTAAGTGTAATATGTCAAAGGATTGTCATTATTTTTCTCATCATTTAAATAAAGCTCTCTTTAATAAGTAGACTAAGGATTTGTATGTATCTATAAAATGAGGAAAAAATTGTTTGTAATATCTGACCATCCCTAGAAAAACCTGTAAATATTGAAGGGAGATAGATGGCACCTGAGAGATGATAGTGACTTTGTTGTTATTAAGGAAACTCCTTATTGACTTTTGTTATGGACTAAAAAATATACTTTATTTTGATAAAAGGAACACATAGGTGATTAAACTTCGGTGAAAATTACTGTAGTTGCTGGGAGATTTCCCCTAAGGTGAGCTAAATGGACAGTAAAAGTTTTGTAGTGAGGCTAAGTCATTAAGGTATACCAGTAATTAGGATTGTTTTAACTCACCTAATAGGCTATCCGTTGCTTTTTAAAGGTTTCAAGGGCATTTCATAGCCCCTGTGTCATCAGTGAAGGCTTGAACAGCCCTTCACTAGAGATAGAGCACACTTTTGTGATATTTTGGGAATAGGTCAATCTGCACTAGCCACTAGTGAGATCCATCGCAGTTATATTTCAATCCTGACATTAGACATTGAGAGTCTTCTATATATGGAAGGGGATAACTACCCTTACAAATGATAAGTATCAGGTGGCAATTGTCCAGTATGACCTAATGAACTCTACCTTATTGGATTTTTAGCATAGGGCAATCCCTTGGATTTTTATAGAGTACAAGTAATCATGTCTCTAAAAGTTGTTTAATTCAATAAAAACTTGTACTTTCTACTTTGGACTTCTGATAAGCACAAGCTTAAAAAAAGAGGATGATTTTTTTATTGATGGATGCCTCCAAACATTTACCATAATTGCCAGGTCCCTTACATAAATCTTTGTATTATTCTTATAGGGCTTCCACATCTTGACGTTGGTCTGGTTTAAGGGTGTCTCCATTTTACTTAATGCTATGGAAATTTTGGTAGGTGGGCTGATCCCTCAAGTCTTTTAAAGTGCTAAAACAGTTTACATCCATAATTCATTTAATGGGACATGGTGTACATGAGCGATGCCAGAGTGCCATGGGATTTAAAGTGTTGTGTTGGGCTTCCATTTTTAAGCTCGATGATGCTATTTCAAGAAGCCCACCAGTCAGTACTAAAAGAAGTTTTAGACACATGACAAGTATTTATAATTTATTTTTGAGGATGCCAAGCCATGCATAGGTCTCTTCAAATAGAGTCATTTCTATGGTAAGTGCAGTGAAAGGGACTTAATAAAGGCAAGTTATAAAAAAGTGGTATATAATTAAAGACGCCACTTTATTATAATATAGAATAGGGTTTTTTATATGTTACATATAACAATATAAACTCCATAAGGAAAAGAATTAGTAAAATTAATGTAGGGGGAAATCTTTAAGAGAGCTCTTGGTCAGGTGATTCATCTGATTGTACAACGTTTTTGTAGCATATTTTTGATAGGGTGAAAAGGTTTGTTGAATGTACCAAGTCAGATTGAGACTTGGTATCACTTAGGTCAATCGTTAGGCGTATTGTTGATTATTGCTTTTTTGTGGGTCATATAAATTTACTACCTCAAGTGCACTAGTGTATTAATCTCCTAATATTTTGATGATCTTTTATAATAATTAGGTAGGATTCCATCTTGAGGTATTTTAGGTTTAAATTGGTCCAAGAAATTTTCCTGGTATTTAGTTGAGACTTACCAACTATAGGTTTTTCAAATGATTAAATGATGTTCTTTCTTTAACCCTCTTCTTGATATAGCAGTCAATTCTTCCATGAGAGTTGAAAGCTCAATAATATTCCCATCATGTCCTATATCCTGATATCTGACATCATCCCCTTAAAGAATATTAGCATGGGAGTATTGACGTAAGGATCAGCTATAAACATGGTTTATAGCTACTCCAGCTTCTAATGACTTAATTAAGTCATGTTTCCGCGTTTGTAGATTATAGCATATGGCCCATCCCAAATGGAATCCAATTTTCCTCCTTGTGGCGCTATACAATTGCAATAGTACAACACTAAATCTGAAATTACAAATAGTAGGCAAAGGCTGGCGAGATGCATTTGCAGCTTTGCCTTCTCTTGTACCTGTCTTAATAAAAAATTTATTTCCTTTGATTAAAGTTGCTTTATTTCTGAGCTAATCTTCTTAGCGCTTTTTCAGGCTCTTTGATATTATCAATTGTAACTTCGTGGGCTATTAGAGCCAGGATGCCAGGTTCTCTTCCATATAAGGCTTTAAATGGAGAAATTTTGATGATACAATATAAAATTATCCTGTAAGCCATCAACGCACAGGTATTTAATTGTCTTTTTGTAATGAATCATTAATGGCCTCTTGCATAATAATGAAACTAGCTTTTCATTTGATCTTTCTACATTCCCATTAGTTGGTGGTTGTAGGGCGCTAAAAAAATTGTTGAGTTTCTCATACTTGTAGTTAAGTTTCTCACAACTCTTGAAGTAAAGTTCTTCATATTGTTGAATAGCAGGAATTGAGGGCAACTGTGCCTAATTAATATATATTTTAGTTTAAAAGTTAGCGGTAGCCTTGGAAATCTGCGAGGGAATGGCAATTGCTTTGACTCACTTCACGAATTGATTGATCCATACAAGTATGTATCAATATCCTCCTGTGGATTCAGGACGTGTACCTAAGACATCTAAATCGATGGTATGAATTGGCTGCTTAGGGGTCATGGGCTTATACTTGTACTTGTTCTTATGCAGTATCTTCTTTTTACTAGTTATGAAAGCTTCTAAGACTTCCGCTACAGAGTCCAGTATTTCTTCCCAATAATAACGATCCTTGATCCACTTTGTAAGATTTTCTGGCTCCTCCATGTCCTACGGTACTGTGGGATTCCATTATCATTAGTAACCATTCTGAAGGTCGCAAGTAAGGTAGCCAGTTGGTTCCAACTTTCTTGTATAGTAATCATTTTAGACTTTTGTAATTTGAGCATTTCTTTACAGCATCTTTTGAACTGGTTAATCTTCATCCTCTCAAGAGTCTAACTTCATTAATAGGTAGTGTAAACATTCAACTTCACTATTACCTAAATGTAGTAGGGGCGATCTATGAGTCCATCTACATTCAAGTGCTTCATTCCAGCTTAATGGATGCAATTCATGTTGTAGTGTTAATCTTGAAAGTACATTGGGATAGTCTTCCTTTCAGAACTTTCATGTTTTGCAGCCGCTTTAATGAATCATGGTCTGTAGCAACTGTAAAGTTTTTACCATATAAGAAGGGCTGAAAATGTTTTACCACAGAAAGATTATTTAAGTTCTTTTCTCCATGACGCTGTAATTTTGCTCAGCTTTTGAAAGCGTTTTACTGTAATAGGGTAATGAATGGTCATTTCCTTCTTACCCAGTTGCAAAAGTATGGCTCTTAAAGCTAGGTCAGAGGCATCTCAAAATAGGATAATGGCTTCCAGTAATCCAGATTTAATAAAATCTGTCTTCTCATCAGCAAATCTTTCATAGTCTCTAATGGAGTTCTAGCTCTACTCCCCACATGAAAGGGGTATTTTTGGAAAACAAACAGGCAAGAATTTTGGTAAGTTGAGCGAAATTAGGTATATTCCGATGGTAATATCCCAACAACCTAAAACCTGTATGCCTTGGAGGCACTTTAGCTCAAGCGTCTAATAAATTGCTTTAACTTTATTATACAAGGATTAGATTCTTTCCCGCGATATTGTATGTCCTAAAAATTCCATTTCCCATTTAAAGAAGGTACACTTCACAGGCTTTGATTTGATGTGTTTTTTTAATTGCTGAAAGAGTGAATCTAGATGGTCCAATTGATTGGTAAAGGCTTTCTAGGATAATGTTATGTCATCTAAGTAGACGAGCACACAGCTTAATATGAGATCTAACATGATGTAATCCATCACCCATTGAAATAAAGTGGTAGCATTACATAATCCCTGTTGGAGCAGGGTAGGTTGATATGATTCTTCCATGAATATCAACGCGCTTTTTTCTTGGTCCTCTAATGAAAGATCCATCTTTCAATAGCCACTGTTGAGGTCCATTACATAGAAGTAATTTGAGTTAAAGAGTTGGGCCAGAGCATCACTAATTCATATAATCAGATAACTGTCCTTCTTTATGAGATTTTTAACTTCCTGTAATCCATCACTATTCTGTGACTACCACTCTTTTTTAAGTAACATTGAGAAAGTCATGGACTTTGGGAGTTCACAAGTAAGCAAAAATCCAATAGTTGCTTGAGCTCGTTCTTCATGTAATGCTCCTCTATCTTTGACTTCCTATATGTCTTTGATCATATGGGGGTTGAATCTATGTCAATACTAAGTCAAGTCATTCATGTGACCATAGTTGTTAGGAGAGTGTCTATAACTCTCCAGTTCCCAGCGTGGCAGTGCTCAGTGCATAAGCCCAACGCCAGGGAACTAGCCGTTAAAATAAAAGTATTTATTGCCCAGCAGAGGGTGCTGGAGCAATAATAATTTGAGCAAAGAAATGCTATCAATAACCAGCTAAAAACGACGCAGTGCACGTTGTGAGAAGGGGCAAACAATCTAGGTTGGAGGGGACCTGGACAAAACAATGGTGCATGAGGTGATAATCATATCAGGTTCAACATGGCAAGTTTGATGGAGCGTGAGACCTCCTAAAAGGGGTCCAAACATAGGATCGTTTAGAATAACATAAATGGTAAAAATGGGGTATTTTTATTTGGGAAGTCGACCAACGAGGAATGTTGGTTGAGTAAAACGTATTTATGCTTGGATGGGGGAAAAGGGGATGTGCTGCAGGGAGCCCAAGCACCAACCCACCAATAGGGCAATGCTGCCATCCAAATTGGTGGAATAGGCCAAAACTGACTTCACTCAAGTGATTGATTGAGGTTAAATTGACCCAAATGGGTTGTTTTGTAAATGGAACGGGTTTCAAAACCCCATTCCTCGACAAACCAAAACAAACTATCCACGTTTATTCAGTAAACTGTCTGTTTTAACGCCTGGACTGATGTAAGGGTCTGGGCACTTGGCACCCCACTAGTACCAACCTGGGCATATTTTTCCTGTACCCA
This sequence comes from Massospora cicadina, assembly GCA_022478985.1. NCBI lineage: Eukaryota > Fungi > Entomophthoromycota > Entomophthoromycetes > Entomophthorales > Entomophthoraceae > Massospora > Massospora cicadina. The sequence continues at coordinate 64,997 of JAKSZP010008224.1, forward strand.
GCGTTGATCTAGGGTGTGCCTTAGATCAGGGAGGGCCTGGAGCTTTACTTTCTGGGCCTCCTGGCGCCCAGCCTTAACTTTGGGGTTGGTCCCCATTATGATGTCATGTGCACATGACACTACCCTCTCCTCCTGACGGGGCTCAACGCCCCCTCCAGGGGCTTGCACAAGGGAAAAGTTCTTGTGGGCAGGGGCCAACACAATGGTGGCAACGGTCAGTTTAGGTTGGGATCCAGCAGCCTGGAGGAAACGCTTATGGAAGGCTTCAATCAGATCTTGGGCATGCACACAATCGCGCGCTGGAACCCAACTGTTCTCTGCAACATCAAAGCCCTTCCAGGATACCAGGTACTCGAGTCTTCTTTTAATGCTGCGGGAGGCAACTATTTCTTCCACCTCCCACTCTGGTGCCCCATCCACGAGATAGGCCTAAGGAGTCTCTGGTGTGTGGCCCTCAAACAACGTAAGTTTGCTCTCATGAAACACAGAGAAGATCTGGAATGAGGGGGAAGATCTAGCTGGTATGAGGCATGGCCCACCTTTCTAACAACGCGGTAGGGGCCAATCCTCTTTGGACCCAGCTTCTTACATGGCTGCTTGATTGGGATGTTACGATCATCAAGCATAATGAGATCCCCTTCCTTATATGTAAGACCCAAACGGCGCTTCCCATCAGCGTTCTCCTTATATACCTGCATAGCCGCCTCCAAGCTTGTGGAAACCCACCGGTGGACCTTCTTGATTGTCTTGGCAAAGTCCACCACCGCTTCAACCTTCGACCTACAGCTGGGCTCCATGTTAAAGGCAGGGTTAAAGCCATGGCTGGTGAAAAACGGGGAACAACTGATCGAAGAGTGCAAGGTATTGTTGTAGCTAAACCGGGCCATGGGAAGGTGAGAAGCCTAATCTGAATGATCCCCGGAAGTGTAACACCGCAGAAACTGTTCCAAGCATTGGCTTACTCGTTCTGTCTTCCCATCTGATTGGGGATGATAGGCAGTTGAACGGCAAGGGCGAATCTGAAGAGTCTTATACAACTCTTCCCAAAAGATGGAGGTAAACTGAGGGCCCCAGTCATTGATAATTTCTTGGGGGATCCCATGAAGCGCAAACACATGGGTGACGAAAAGCCTAGCCATCTCAGGTGCGGTTATAGTGGTTCTGCAAGGAATAAAGTGGGCAAACTTGGTGATGCTCACTACAGGGGTATCCAAGTTGTCCAGTGAAAATGTCTATCACAAAACATGGAAATAATAGCAACTAAGAGTTTTAATCTGCTGACTAGTCAAAACTTAACTGGATGAATTGATGCATCTCATTACAAAGTAACACCATTACATCCTGAAGGCCTAGAATTTTGGGACACTTTTAATTTACCCTACCTTCTATTGATCAGAATCAGCATAAACTCCAATATGAGAACATCAGCAGACTTTTTAGGAATTACTGAATGGCATCTACTCTGTGGGAGCCTACTCTAGTCATTCCTGTGCCTCCTCTGTGCCTTCCCAATGTTTAGTTTTTAGCCAATGGTGCAATATGAAAATGACTTAACAAGGGAATCAAGGACATACACTCTTTATAAATGAAACTCTTGCTCAAAATTGGGAAGTAGATTATCTGATAATCTTTGATAAAAGCCAAGTAACTACACTTACTGTTCTTAAGTCTACTGGCAACAACAAATAAGAGACCTTTTTTCTTCATAATAAAATTAAGAAATCATTCCTTATAATTAGGACTATATTTTTACAGAAGGTAAAATTGAGCATTTCTCTTTGTGAAGTATAAACACACATAACTATCTAATGTAGACAATAGACATCAGATAAGAACAACAGACAGACAACAGATGGACAACAATAATTAATAAAGTATATTATAGTAGCTAATCATCAATAGATAAATAGTTTTATAATAATCAACCAGAAGCCAGTATTATATAAACCTCTTGGGCATCTCCTGGTCATTTTCATCTACTTAATTTGTATATTCATGTCATGTTAATTTTCTGCTGGTAATGGCAATAATGGAATATCCCTAAGTCAATTTGGCCCATGAATTGACTAAAATAACTAATATTCCAGCCTAATTGATGGCAAGTTTAACTCTTATAATCAGAACAATTTTAGAAAAGTGAATTTTATCCCAAAATTTTCTGATTAGAGCTATATCATATTTTGACAAATAACAACAGATAAGGATAATAAAATATAAATATAATAAACGTGTTACACCTCCTAATCAAAACATCAGCAGGCCTTCATAGCACTAAATACGCCCTATTTTCCCAACCTTTTTAGGTGATTAATAAATCAATTCCATTTATTGAACTCAAAAGTTCACCTCAGTGCATTATTATTAGTGCACTAATTTAGGAGGTGCAATTTAGTTAATGCTGTGAGACCACTTTGCACCCAAATGATCTTGTAATAGAGCATAATAATATTATGTCATAGCTATTATTAGCTACAATAACTGGGATGTTTTAGTGCAATTGAGGCAGTTTTGAGGTGAATTTAATTATACAGATTATGCAGGTAAATTGGGAAGGATCAAGGGACCTATAAATGGTAGTAATCTATCAGCATAAAATAGTTTTCACAAAGGGTTTATTTTTGAGCTAACTATTATAACTAACATTCACAATGTGAATTTAATATACCTTACTCTACTGCCCTCACAGAGAACTGGCTATGAGAACTAAGCGCTATCTGCAGATCTTCATCTAACCAGCTATACACCACATTTTACAAATAGTTGGTCTACATCACCTTGAAGTAGCTTGACAATTTTGGGCTCACACAAGCCCTACACTAAAATATCGCCAATTTCTAACGCTAACTCCTCCTTTTTTACAACAATTGGGAAGCCATTGCATATAATTGCTGAGTGATTAACAAGGCTCACAGCCAACTTGTTATGTTAGATAGTAAAATCTTAGGCTACCTTGAGTATCATCTTTGTTAAAAAGTAAAGCTCCTTGAGTCCACCTGAAGTCAACATCTCAATCAGATTGAGGACCTCATTTGGCTGCTCCAGCAATGTTACCAGGATACAGCCTCCCACAATAGCACCCCTGGGATTGAGAGGCCAAGAGGGCCAGAGGGACCAGAAGGTCTTAGAGGAACATAAGAGCCCCAAGGTCCCGCATACCCTAAGGGCCATCCAGTACCTTATTATCACTCCTGATGATTTTAATGACTTTTAGAAATGAGATGTCCTAATGGTGCTCATAGCACTATGGGATCAAAAAAAAATTAGCTTAAGGATTCGAGCTCTTTGTAGATGGAATCCCCTTTGACTCAAATTTTTTTTCAATTCTTTGTCAGACGAGAAGGATAACTTCAGCTATCCATCAGGATCACTGTTAGCCGCATCTCACAGCTCAAACAAAACTGTCAAGGTTTCAAAACTTGCTAAATAAATAAGGTCAGCTGCTCCTTCAACGTACTAAAATCAAATTTGTAATAACAAATTGCCCTTAAGGCCTCTATCACTCTCTAAACTGCCATTGGGGTGAAGTTTGGGAGGAACTAAAAGGATTGAGATGAATAATGGACTAACAGGCCCCTTGCAACTATGAAAAAATTGAAATTTCTGATCTTGCTCCAGTACCTATAATCAATACTCTTTCACTCCTAATGAAACTATTGTGATTTGCTCTAATAAGTGTGAAGCCTCAATCTTAGGCTAGCAATATATTTATTTATCAGGCAATTTTAGCCTGTAATTATTTATGATTTTACCAATTAACATTTTATCAAGATTAAGAAACAAAATTTTAATCTTAATTTACATAGTATTGAATGATTAATAACACCAAATTACAGGTAAACAAATTTGGGAAGAATTGCTTATTAGTGCTCCACTGGCCAATAAGATAATGAAGAATCCTGAACCAACATAATATCATCTTAAGAGGAAAGAGAATATATTCAGTGTTCACCTTCTCTATTAACCCCGTTAACCACCTTATGCCACACATTATGCCTCATTACCTATTGGCTTAAGAATTGTAGATAATGGAAACCGCTTAACTGTGTTACCAACATTGATCTCAGTCCATCCTCCAATATGATTCTTAATATACTTCAACTCTAACCCTGGACTGTTTCATCACCTCCTGCATTCCTTAATCTCCTTCCACTCTCACTTGTGATGTTAGCCTATTACTAATCACATTTTTGATTTTCCCTTGATACTTTAAATACTACTAACCTTTTTATTAATATAGTACTTTTTTACAGAAGAATATTTTTTATACTTTACTTTATTTAGTTATAATTTATTTTAATGTCTAAAGTCCCATACAACCTTGCATACTACAAAGCTCGTTTAAAGGATTGCGCCTTAAGTTATTTCCCCTGGAATGGTCCAACAGCAACTAACTTTAATCCTATTTTCAAGGAGAGATTTACCCAAGTACAGGATAGTATTGCCTCCTTTCTGTACACCTATGAGAGCTCAATGGAGTAAGGCACTGAACATAAGAAGGTGAAGCACATCCACTCCTGTCTGAATAGCACAGCTTGTAAAATTATGACTCCCACTCTAAAAGGAATAGCACATTTGGGTACAAGTCTGTACAGCCCTAATCCAAGATTTTTGGAAGCAAACAGAGCTTGGACAATCAAAAGCAGGCAAATATGGTCATTTTTTGGACAAAGGAGAAATTCCTTTAAGTTTTTTCATAAATTTTCTTTTAAAGCACAACCCTTACAGCCACTAACCATATTATGTTGGATGACGCCATAACCCAGTAAACTCCACGTTGGGATCTTATCCTGAGGTACAACTGCACATGATTGGCCAGAAGAGCAACTTCACCTGTATCTGTGAAATTAATAAATCAAAAATGAAATTTCTGCATCTAACTTGAACTATAAATACTCACATCTGCCTCTGTCAGCTACCCTCAAGTCCACGTTGTTGAGAACCAGAAGAGTTCTAAACCTTGTGAACCTTATGTAATGGATTCCATCATAGCGCAAGAACTGTTGGAAGAGACTTGCTGAGATTTGTGAAAAGGAAAGTCACCATTAAGCGCCTAGTCCTTCATGCTGACTTCCCTGTACCACTTAAGAGCATCTAGCAACCTCCAAAGATTCTGATGTTGTCTTGCTGGGAGAGATGAATTTTTACCCTTGATAATAAAGAACTCAATACTGCTTACTCTTCTTCTTATAAATATCTTATGTTTCTCACTCTGCCTCTTCAATTTAGAAGTTTAGTCAAATGTGTCACTGTTCAAGTTCATAAGGTTCCTTTCCACACCATTTTTATAAGTGGTTCCCCTGTGAATGTCATTATGTCTAGATAAATAAGACGCATCAAGATATCTTCTGACCTACCTCAATACTTGAAATATGGAAAATATTGACCACAATGCACTTGATCAATTGGGGCCTACTATTTACTGCCCATTTTCTTTAGCAAGCTTTCATTGAATACCTTGGCTGTTGCACTATATAGCCCTAGTTATGAACTCCTCCTCAGAGCTCAGTTTCTCCATGACTATTCCCCCATCATGAACTATGATGAAGTTCTTATCACTCTTATGACATAAGGTTCCATTAATTTTTGAGATCTCCCACAACTCTAAGAAGTAAGTCAAAGCTCAGGCCTTCCTGGTGGAAAGCAAAAGTCAGACTGGCAGGCTCTTTTATCACATGAGGGTCTCTTAAGTAAGGATATCCCTCCTGTAGAAGATAGCCAAGAGGGCATACCTATCTATTTTCCCAAGCTGACTACCATACTGCCAAAGTCCCAGGTCATCATCAATACCATAGTACATATCAATACCCCCTCAGGACAATTTCTAGAAATATAAAGCATAGATAACCCATCCATCATGGAAATTTTTGAACTGCCCTGGAATTTTAGCTCCCTCTTATGCTGGATCATATTAGTGCTGCTAGCTAATCTCACTGACAAACCTAGGATAGTGGGCCTAATACTCCTACTGCTTATGTACGCCTACTTCATGTAGAGGCCATTGATGATGTACATAACTTTGGAAGTCTAAGGGATTCTAGCCTAGAACATCCCCAATCCGTAGCTCTAATTGATAACTCTTATTTGGGCAAGAGCTCATTATTGTGCAATAGAGTCAAGTTAAGCAATTAAAAGAATACTCCGACCTCTTCTCAACCACACATATGATTTTTAGAAAAATGACTGGCATTTTACATCATTTTAGGATTAAGGATGCTCAACTCATCTAATCTCTTCCCTACTAGAAGAGTAAGGTTTAAGAAGCTCAGATGGTTATTGATCTTAAGCAGCTACTTGAAGCTTGGTTACTGATACCTTCCCATAACACTTGGGCCTTCTCTTTTGGTAGTTTGAAAGAAGGATGGTAGCCATAGCGTAATGATAAACTATTGAAGGCTTAACTACATAACCAAATAGGACAGTTACCCATTGACACAGATTTATGACTCTCTCCACCTGCTTTCCAAGTTCCAATATTATTCCAATATGGACTTCACTGGTGGTTACTGGAAAATAGAGCTAGCACTTAAATATCAACCCAGATGCGCGCTCATAGACAAAAAATGGCTATTCAAACCAGCTAGGATGCTCCAGGGCCTTGTCAACGCGCCCACTACCTTCCACTGCCATGGACGAGATTTTAGGAGATTTGAAGCTATCCTGTGTTCTTGTATACCCTGATAATATTACCTGAGAGACCATTATAGTTTTCTTGAACATCTGTAGATTTTTCTTTGAATTTATCAATTATATAAAAATTCATAATCTTAATTTCTATAATGATAAGTAAAATTTCATATGGCTTTCAAAGATATTATAGTACTACTATTGCTTTTCAAGATATATAAAGTAGTGTAAATAAAGATAAAAAAATATTATACTCTTTATTTTATCAGTTAATATTTTAATTATCATAGCTTTTATCTTGTTCCATATAGTAAAGAAAGCATTTTTCTCATCAAATTATTAAAAAAGTTAGTATACAATGCTTAAGTCCACTAACTATGACTCCTAATATAAAGCAACAGTCAACCTTTCTTTACTTTATGCATGCCTGCTTACGAACGCCCATAGTCTGATTCATAACATTCATTATATTGTTTATTATGTTTTATGCTTCAAAAAGAAAAGACACAACAAAAACGCTGTATCAAGCCTATAGACATCATCTCTATCGCCACTAAACTCCTCAGTTTACTATTATTCATTCATATAAGATAATAAAATATACAAAATGCTAATATATCTGAATTTAGCTGTTTGAAATTTACTTTTTGCTACAGCTAGTTTATAAAATCTATACCCCTAATGAGCTGTATTCTTTTTGTTTTTTATGGCTCTTCTAAATTAGCTCAAGTTATCTCATGTTATACCTCTAGAGCTTGAGCTCAAGTCTTATATTTAAAAAAGAAAATAATGATAAATTTTTTAGGGTTTTCTAAATTATTTCTCCCAACTATATCTATAATGAGTAATAAAAGGTCTTTCACAGTATATATTTTAATTCGTAGAGTGCTATTGTAACCCATGGTGAAGATTAATTTTTAGGACAACAAACCAAAACCAACAATTTCCTACATCAAACAGACATATACCTCCAATCTTATCTTAAGTTTTTCTATCAGCTAAAAGCCACCCACTTTAAGTTTTCACTAAAAATGGTTAATTTATTTACCCCGTTTCTTTTCTGTATAAGGTTTCAAGAAAGTGTTCAGCATTGGGGCCAGACAATTGAAACCGCACTAGTTAAAGTTGATATTAGTTAAAAGACATTTAACATGGAAATAACCAGGCTTGAGACTATATATTGGCTTATATAATAAAAAGATACCTATAGAACACACTTACTGTTAAGAACTCACGTACTAAGGTAAGACTTGACTTCCTTTGTGGGTACGCCATGACCCACAAGGGTGCCACAGTACTTAAGACACCGCTAGTTTCAAAGAATAATGGGTGAGAACTTTGGGGGAGGTGTTGGAAAGGGTCTAACCTAACGAATTGTTGCCCATATGTTGTTTCAACTTATTATAATAGCTAAGTGATTGTTTTCTTAAAAATATGCTAAAATTCTTAATGGAACTAGGTAAAAGAAAAATAACCCAACACCCTACCATTTAGTAGGGTGCTGGGTCTTATGTTGTGGGGGAGCTGCTAATATAAACTATGGTAGTAGGTTTTAATTTCCAATTTTGAATCTAAAAATCACAATTTTGAATGCCAAAATTTACCTTGATAGTATCAGCTGACGTTTCAATTATTCTTGTGTCAATTTCTCCCAATCTCAGATGTCTAAACTTGCTTTTGATTTTGAAAGGACGTGTAGTCTTATCCCTGTTTTTGGCCCTTTTTCTTTAACATTATGCTTAATTTGGCCTGCTAGGTACGCTTTCCCCACTTAGCTTGACTTTTGGTTGAGCCCCCTGTTGGAGATAGGAAAGGGAAACATAGTAATGCTCTTTTTGATTACTTCAATGTCTTCACAAAGATACTTGATTACATCAAAATAAACTTGCAGATTTTGACACTTGGATGGGTTTTGGCAAAGGTAGATGAGGAAAGGGTTTGTGATAAGCAGGGGAAAAGCAGCTACACAACTCTCAATTATGGTGTACCCTTGGTCAGATATTTGGGTGAGGGACAGGGCCTTAGGGCTTTAGCCCTTTTTGGTTCTAAAGGAGTTCATACCCCTGTCCAGCTTGATGGCCGCTCCTGAGGCCTTACATTACCCTTTCCCTGACAGGCAGGTTGCACGTCCCCTTCTGGTATTTTTTCAAGTGCATAGTTCTTGTGAGGCTGGGGGAATTAGATGGAGGCTAAGGTGTCAGTCTTATGTAAAACAGGCGTGGGCGCATGGGGATTCTTTTTGTGAAACATTTTTTAGTAACTTCTGACAATTGGTACAGTTCTTGGATGGGACCCTGCTGTTTTCATATGCTGGATATCCCTTCCATGACACCAGGTAGTCCACAATGCGTTTAACCCGTTTTCATCCAAATCTTCTTTACCTCAAACTCTGGGCATCCTCCACCATAATTGGCTCAAATATCGCTAGTTTTTTCCTTAAAAGGGGAGAGCGAGGAGACATGAAAAGAACATAAATTTTTATAATGAAGGGGCAGTTCAAGGTGGAAAAAGCTTTTGTTCAGGACCTTTGTAATAGGAAATGGTCCCTCCCTCTTGCACGCTTTTTTCTGGCATGGTACCTTGAGGTACAAATTCTTAGTGTCCACTATTACCAAATTCCCTTTTTGAGATTTTGTGTGCCCTAAGGGCACCCAGTGCAGGAACCTTTGCATGGTAATACCTGGGGTACTACTCCCACCACACTGGGGCTGCGTAAATTAGGCCCATAACTGAACCTAACTGCCGCCAAATCCCTCCTTGTTATTTAGGGGTCTTGCACCGCTTCTCATCTTCAAACAGCTCGTCATTATTGGTAGATTTAGTTAGCTGATTATGAACCTGTTGATGCATTTTCTGGATGTGGATTACAAAGATATTTGCGGCAGGGATGTTACTACGTGCTTGAGTGCCAATAATGAATGCAGGGTTGTACCCCAAATTAGCATACATAGGTGACACCCCATTGATGCATGGAAGGAGTTATTGTATGTGATTTGGGCCATTTGGAGTCCGCTTCCCATGTATCCTGTGAGCAGTCGCAAAGCATAAAAAAAACTGCTCCAAGTTCTGGTTAGTACGTTTCATTTGGCCATCAGACTAGGGGTTATAGGCTGAAGATCTGCAAGGCTTAATCATCAACATTTCACATAAGGCCTCAAAGGATTGTGAGATAAAATGATGTCCCCTATCGCTTATACTTCTTGGAAAAATTCAAACAAAGTAATCACGTGTGCCACAAATAACCGTGCCATGACCTCAGCTGTAGTGGCTGTCAATCAGGGGATAAAGATAGCATATTTGTAAAGCTATCTACCACCACCATGATTGCATAATAACCATGGGAGATGGGTAAATTTTCTAAAATACACTGAAAATGACGTCCATGGTCTCGCTACTTATTGAAGAGGGTAAAGAAGGCCATTCCGCCCCATCCTATCTTACTTAACCTAACGCAGATCAAGCATTGTTTAACCCAAGTGGAGTTTCCTTTGTCATTCCATTCCAAACATACCTTTGTTTGATGAGGTTAATGCATTTTTTGCGTCATATTTCCTTAGTAGATGGATAATGTTGTTCCTTTTTGACACAGGAACGCATCTCAGAGGAAACCCATACATTGTCACAAAATAAATTATCCTATCTGTCAGAACTCACACCACAGATAAAGAAAAAGTAAATAAAGGTGAACTTGATCTTCTCTGCCTGCCAATGACTTGATTTCTGGCCCTAAGTTAACAAAGGCACAAGCCCCTGAATTATCCAATGGAAGAAGAAGAGATTCAGATTCCATTAAAACCAAGGCTACAAAGAAGCCACCCCTTATAATTCTGGAAGACTACTATGACACAAAAAAAGATATCTCATCATGCGCCTATTCAATAAGTCCAAGAAGATCCCAATCATTGGTTCACCACAGAACATCCCATACAAGACAAACCCTATCACCCTATAAATATCCCAAGCGTCAAAAACGAGTTTAGGTTTTATCTTATATAGTTTTTAGATTAATCTTCCTATTTTAGAATTTAATTGAGTCTATTCAGCAAGCCTTGGTCATCCCAGTGGTAATGGGCCATTGCTGTATTTTATTAAAGATAACACGTCTTATTCCAAGAAGCTTTAAGCCTGCCCCTTCACCTGAACCTGCTATCTACAGTGCTGACAGAAAGCTGGTGCTTCCTTACAGGTCTTCTAAGTTTCTGTTAAAGAGCAAGAACATAAAAAGAAGATGGAAGATAATCCCAAACAAGAAACCTCCCAGGATAATGGGGTTATATAATTTCAATTGGCTCAGCAATGCTCTTTTTTGTAGGCGTCCCTGTTCCAACCACTCTTGAATATATGGCTGAGTACAGAGATGAAGTGCCTCTTGTAGAATAATATAAATGTTGACTAAGAATTGCCAATAACAGTCAGGTGTAAAACAACGTCTTTAAGGTATTGTTGTTTCTGAAGGGCGTTCCAGTTGGGTCAAAGCGTCAGCAATTCCTTCCACAATGAGAGAACTATACTTATCTCTTAGTTTACCTACCACCAAAAAAAACCAGAGCATATCATCACCTTTGCAACTTTGTCCATCTGTCCATCTACCACATTAAGAAAATCTTAAGACTCCACTACCAAGAATTACTGCGTTAGTTAGACCTGATTTAATTCCTTCATTCATCCACCTATGAATTTTGTCAATCTTTCTCCTCCTCCATCCAAGATAAGTTTATTTTAATTTCTATACTTAAAAAAAGATGCTTAATTAACTAAGTATGATGTCAGATCATTTTATTAGATGAAGGAGCCTTTGCATATATACAGAATCAACTCACATCCCAGGTGGGTGCAGCCGTATCTAAAGATTACCTTCAGGTCATACAGACTAATAGCTTGCTCTTGATTCTTATTTACAGCCCTTAATAACAGTATATAAAATGTTTTTCATTCTTTGAGGAAGCCTTACAGCAAGCCCATCCAGGAGCACAAGGCCCTGTTGTCCCTGAAGGGCCCCCTGTCTATCAAGGCCCTCCCAGACTAAGGGGACTCACTGGGATCCATGGGCCTCAAGTGGATAATAGACCCATAGGGCACTTAGTATTAACCAGGCCCCCTGGGTCTCCAGGGGATATTGGGCACCCTAGACCTCTGGGGCCACCTGGGGACATCGGCCCTCCCAGGCCACTTGAAATGGAAGAACCTCTCAGCTGTAAATGGGAAGCTGGGCCTCCTGGGCCCCCTTGGCCTCCCAGACCCCTTGGTCCTCCTGTACCTACCATGAAAGAACCCAAAGATGATGCTTCTTGATCTTAATTGAATTGTATCTATAATCAGGTAAGCAACTTAAACCACAAATTGTGGCTATTGTTAAAGGCTGTGGTGTAAACCTTGAAGCTGACCTCTTGACCCCAATTATACCTTTGAAGCCTTAGCTGACAGGCTCATGAATGTCAGTAGTTCCTCCCAATTTCATGGTGTTCAGGAAACCCATATTGATGACTGGTCCATTCAACTTACCAGTCAAGTTGAGGCCATTAAGTAGGAACAAGTATATAGTAAGACCACCATGGAATCCCAAAAGCTTGAATTGCAAGGGCTCAAGGAGCAACTTACTCAAAAGGCCACTGCTACCACATTAATGACTCAGTATACATAGCTACAAGATAATGTTAAAGATTTGAAGCTCAGCTTGATCAGATGCGACCCTCTGAATATAATGATACTGAGATCGTTTTCAGCCCTTCTTGCACCAACTGAGATTAACGTTTTATCAAGCCTATTACTAAAAACTTTAAGCCTATGTTTAAGAAAAAGTACATCCCAGGCTATAAAAGTATTTCTTCATTCCTCTACATCTATGAAAGTGCTATAGAAGAGGCTACTGATAAACAGAAATTTAAACATTTACTAACTTGCTTGAGTCAAATCACCTAAGAAATTATGGTCCTCACCTGAAGATAATCAAACTTGGAACCAAGTCAGACCCCCTTGATAAAGTAATTCAGAAGTGACCAGATATTGTCCTCGCTGAAGTAGGCCTTCATGGTTATTTGCATCAAGCTTGGGGAATCACCAACTGAGTTCACCAATTGATTTTACTATGAATCACAGACCTTAGTTGCCTGTGGCCTATTTTTTCAGATGACACCATTAATGATGTCATTTCTGCCTTGGCATCTCGCCCTGACTTGCAGTTACATATTGGCGCCTTAAAGAGACACTTCTCAAGAATCTTGGACATCAAAGAGCTCTTGTCAAAAAATTTCCCGCCAGTCTACTCCAAAAACCTTTAATCCCAGCTTCTCTCTTAAATGACGCCCCCAGATCAACGCTTTTAAAAAGAAGGAAGCTAACAAAAAGATCTAATGAACTTACTGTGAAAGATGCTGGAATACCACCGAAGAATGTTACAAGAGAATCGCCAATGAGGAGTGAAAGCCTTGTCAACATGAAGGGAGAGGCTCTTTATCTTGACAACCACCTTGCGCCTCAACCATCTACTTATCAGGCTATTATTTTTGCTGCACCTTGTTCTAGAAATACTGTCAATATGTCAATAGAAAATTAAAGACAGTGATTCAGATTACTCTTGTTCAATCTGTATTCCCCAAACTTATTTCTTTACCCAGCAACTGCAATTTAAAGACTCAGTCACTAGGGTAGAAGTTCAAGTGTGCAAACTTAAAGTTCAAGTCATTGTTAACACCAAACCCTCTGTGAAATTTATATCTTCTAAACTGGTCATTCAAATTAAAGTTTCACCTGACCTCCAACGTGATGCTAAATATGGAACTGCAGGCCCCCATTGCACTAGGTCGTTCATTGCTATCTTTCCTTACCCATGTGTTTTGGTAAGCTTACTATAAGACCCCTGCTGTGGTTCTTGAGAATCAAAGTTATGACTTAATATTAAGGACGCAATTTCTGCGTGAGTACACTCAGATTGTTAAACTACCTGAGTCCTTTTTATCTATAATAGGGCATTGGTTACCGTCTAGCTTCTAAACACACATAGCCAAGAAGGACAATCACAATATAAAAAATTTGCCTCATGTAAGTGACCAAACTCTATACCAAATTAAGTATCATGTTGTAGGACCTCATGTAAAAAGGCATCCTCAGTCTGCTGATGCACAGGAAGAAATGCCATTGTTTGCTCCATCTCAAGTTGTAGTCCCAGCTCAGCAGCAAGCTATAGTAGATACCTGCATCCAAGTAATATCCCCCCTGTCCATATACTATAAGTTCACAGGGTTTTAAATACTTCCATCAAGGAGGTGTTGTCCTGACCCAGCATTTTAAATCCATCCTATTCAGGGACCATCTCTGTTTTGCTAAGTAATCTGACTTCAACCTCTCATGTCATAAGAAAAGGACCCTATAGCTTATAGTCACCTGTTGCCAGTTGACAAATTATATAGCGTACATAAATTTGGTAAATTCTAGGATTTCAGACTCAGAGGACCCTCCTACTATAGCCACCATTGAACATAATATTGACATGGACATTACAAAAGCCAAAGGAGAGGCAGCTGAGCAACTCTTAGCTGAATATTTCTATATTTTTTCTTACAGGCCTCATGATTTTGGAAAAATGACTGAAGTGACTCATTGGATAGACACTAGAGACCTCGCCAACACAGACAAGCCTATCAAAAAACATAAGTGGAAGAAGCCTAATTAAATGTCAAATTTAAACAACTTTTAAATGGTCAAACTGCTGAAACCTTTCCAAAGCCTTTTGGCTTCACCCTTGCTGTTAGTGAAGAGGAAAGATGTGGCCCATTTCATGGTGATGGACTATTGCAAAACTGATTTTAATTACCCAAAAGGACAGACATCCCTTACCCAGGATTAATAATTACCTTCAGATGCTGGCTGTCTTGCAGTTCTTCTCTAATATGGATTTGGCCATCAATTACTGGCAAATAGACCTTGCCCAGGAAGACTGGGTGTAGTGCGCCCTCATTGCTGAAGAGAGCCTCTTTGAAACAACTTGAATGCCTCAGGGGCTGTGCAACGCCATTTTTACAGTCCAGCAAGCCATGTATGGTACCCTTGGGTACCTAAAAATGTACTGTGTCCTGGTGTACATGATATTAGCATCTTTTAGAAAACTTTTGATTTCCATTTCGACCACTTATACCTAGTATTCAAATGATTATGGTCATCATCCTTAAAATTGAAACCCTCAAAATGCACATTTTTTTAGAGCAAATAGGAGTTTTTAGGGCATAAGGTAACCAATTAAGGCATCCAACCACTTCCAGATAAAATTACAATCACACACAAGATGTCCTCACCAAGGTACCTAAGGGACATTCAAATTTTTGGGGATGTTGAATTATTACTGCTAATTTATCCCTCATATTGCCAAACTTGTGGAGCCCTTAGTTTACACGTTACAAAAAAATGTGCCTTTCCACTGGGAGTTATTGCAAAAACAATCCTTCAATTCCAAATGGCTGGCATTAGCATATTCTCTTGTGCTATTGCATACCAAATTTTATAGCCTTTCCTGCCTCCACTGATTTTAACAATGTTGTCGTTGGTGCCATTCTGGCACAACATGATTGCAACCAGGTAGACCACCCAATAGCATATATTAGCAAGACTTTATCCAAGGAAAAATGGAACTATAGTGACACTGAGATCAAGTGTTTAGTGGTAATCTTAGCCATTAATCATTTCCATCCTTTGCTTTATGAGATTCACTTTACTATAGTAACTGATCACGCCTCCATTATCTGGCTACAAAAGATGCGTGATCCTGACGGTCAATTAGGACAGTGGGCTTTACAATTTACAAAAAATAATTCTTCATTTGTTCATTGACACAGTGCCATACACCAAAACGCTGATGGTCTCTCCCATAAACCAGTCCTGACAGTTTTATCCTCTGAGGAAGACTGCTTATACACCCTTCTTTGTTACTCCGATTTATGGTCATTAGAAACTCCTAAAATTCAGAGTGAACTTAGATGTCAAGTAGTCAATATTTAAATATTCAATGGCATGTTCTATAAATTAGTAAAGAAAAAGTGGCTCCCTTATATCCACCCATCTGATTAGACTGAGGTTGTTATGTAAAGGACATACTATTACTTGGCATGGTGCGGTATGAAAAACTCACCAATGGTTGAGATCTTGATATTTTTGGGATGGAAGCTCAGCTTGATTTATAATGTTTTGGATGCTTGTATCGCCTGTTATCAGTATGATAGACCCAACTCAAGGTTTAAACACTAAATAGTTGCTCCTTTTTCCCCTTTTCATTTGGTAAGCAGTGAGGATATAGGTTCTCTGCCTATAAGAGCCCATGGTCACTTATATATAATTTTAGCCATAGATCACTTTACCAAATGAATTGAAGCTGTATCCATTCCTACAGCCACTGCCCAAATAACTGCCTATATTTTTACTGACAACTCTTCACACAACATGGTAGTCCAATGTTGCTTCTATCTGACAATGGCCTAAATTCACCTTAGAGGTGATCCAATGATTAACTACCCTGTTTGACACTCGTCAGGATTTTGCAGCACCCTACTACTCCTTAAAAATGGGGCTATATAAAGGGCCAGTGGCACTTTTATCTCAATTTTTGAGAAAGAGCGCTTTTAACAACCTGCTATAAAGGAATCACTTTCTCTCAAATTCCCTACTTGCTTATTAGGTCAGCTATCACAGGCTGATCTAAATGTCCTCTTTTAAGGTGCTTTACAGAAGGGAACCCCTCTTACCAACTAGTTTACAACCCTTCATGATTTTGACAGCTCTTGTAACTTCAGAAATCACTCTGCACATCTTACCAGATGAGATTATTTGACTACAATCTCAGGCCATGGATGCTTTGGTGCACACCACAGCCAATGAGATGAGATGAGGCAATTTATGACGACCATCTTTGCTGATGTACCAACTTGAGGACTTAGTAATGTTCTATCGCCATCTCCACAAAAAAGAATTAACAAGCTTGCGACGTCTTAGTCTTTTCCATATAAAGACCTACACTAACATGGTTCAGAATATTCTATTGTCATCACTGACAAAGTTACAGTAATTGACTGATTACACTGGCAATTTCAAAGAACTTTTTTACTCCTCAAAAGGACCTTTAGGGGGGCATTGTCAGAACATGCACCGCGGAAAAAGACAAAATGAATAAAGTTGAACTCAAATCTCCTCCAACTACTGGTTATTTGAAAACAGGCCATAAGTTAACAAAGGCATCATTCCCTGAATTATCCAATGGAAGAAGAAGAAAAAGATGCCATTTAAACCAAGGCTACAAAGAAGCCACATTGTTAATTCCAGAAGACCACTATGACACAAAGGAAGATGTCTCATGAGCCTCTTCCTGAACTCCAAGGGTATCCTGATTTTCATTCCACCACGATACATCCTGAATGTGACAAACCTTATTACCCTATAGATATTCCAAGCTTCAAATAAAAAGTTATCATTTTTTGCCTGCTTTTTTTTAAAATAAGCTTCATTACTTTAGAAATTTGTTGAGGTTTTTCATAAAAACTTGATTATCCCGATTTGTTTTGGACTTTTTCTCTGTTTTAATAAAGGTGATCATCTATTACTCTGAGCATCTTTGAAGACTGACCCTTCACCCACCCTGCTATCTATGGTGCGGACACTATACTTTTAGAATAACATCCAGAAGGGGCTTTAACAGCATCAATATTCGCCATGAGGCTTTTGACTTTAAGATCTGTTCACTAGGATGCCAATACCCCATCTAGGAGAGAATATTCGTTGACAGGGGATACCTGGACTGGGTCAGATAGAGTAACTTCAGTCACTGTCTCAGATGGAGTATCAGGGATAACATCATCCAGGGGAGAACCTTTGTTGACAGGGGCTAATGGGTCCAAAGGAGTATCAGGAATACCGGGGGATATGGACTCACAGGGTTTTAGTTTTATATTTGGGTCTATTTTTATCTACTTTTAGGCTTAGGTTTGGGTTTGGGTCTAGGTTTAGGGTTTGGGTTTGGCGTATGGAACACTACCACAGAGATGGCTGGAGGTGGAGGAGCTATGCCTTGTTCAGGGGGAATGACCATGATTAATTCAGAGTCTGAATCTACAATGGGACCCATTAGGGGTGCGCGGCTCAAGATATATGGCAAAATATAGGCGGCCTCCATGACAAACTTTTACTTGAAATTAAAGCTCAAAAAGCATGATGAGTCCTGATTTGCCTATGAGCTAGCTTCTGAGGTTTGTAATTTAATTGAGAGACTTGTGATTTATGCGCACAACAACCGTATGTTTGGTCCCCTGTAGCAGGTCTTTTAGTGCATCAAGGACCAAGGTGCCACTGCTTTTCTTTATCATAATGGACCAGGCTCACACTGTGGTGCTGAATTTCCTTAAGAAGTAAGACACAGGGTGTTTTCGCCCTCATGTTTCTGCAAAAGTACAGCCCTAACTGCAGTTCCAGAGGCGTCGCATGACACAATAAATGGTTCTTCTCATCAGCATGATGGAGAATGGGGGTGGTAGTGAAAACTTCCCTTATTGTTCAACCACTTGCAGGCATTCTGGGGTCCAAATAAATGGGACATTTTTTCCTGTGAGGGCATGAAAGGACTAGACCATTTTATAAAATGGCGGGTGAGAATTTTTTGAGGAAAGTGACAGATCCTAGAACCTGCGCAGTTGCTTTTGGATTACAAGAGTGAGCTATGAACATATAACTTCCAATTTATAAGGCGAGATGGCATGCTCATCTTTCAAGAATAAATTATCTAGGAACTGAACTTAATCCTTTACAAACTCACATTTAGAGTTTGGCAACCAACCCAGCTTCTCAAAGTACAACCTCCACAGCCACCAAATCCTTAGCGTGCTGCTCTGCCTCGGAATAGTGGATTAAGATGCCATCCACGTAGGCAGATTGCAAAGGAGGATCTAGGATCCCTCAGGGAGTCATCAATTTAGCTCTGAAATACAACTTGAGCATTTTTAATACAAATGACCAACCTTAAACTGGTATATTCTATACTGGATGCAGATTTCCATCAGCCACTCTTGGCCAGACTTTACCTGCACCTGATGAAAAGCGTTCACCATATCAAGTTTTTTGAAAAAACCTTAGATTTGGAAAAAGCTTTGTAAATTGATGCCTCCAAGAAAAGGGTAGAGATCATAAACCATTAATTTATTCAAGCGGCTATAATCCACACATGTTCTCTTTACCATCAGACTTCTATGTAAAGATCACAGGAGAGGACATCTAGAGTTTTCTTCACCATCCACCATTTCTGCACAATGTCTTAAATCCATGTCTTCAACGCCTGATCTTCTGCAGCCATTTAGGGATATAAGGGACAATTTATTTTGATCAGGTCCACTGTTATCAGGAAACCCAATTCAAATTCTGAATGACATGACAGCTTATTGGCCCCATATACCTCAAAAACTGACTTTAAGGGAATAAGGATGAAAGGCAAAGTTGGCAGATCGGCCTCAATATCAATAGAAGAGTATTCCACAGTTGCTGCTACAGCGTTACTTGTTGCCAAGGTGTGTAGAAGAGAAATTTTACCTGAGTGAGCAATGGAGAAGAAAACTAGCATTTTGCTTCAAATCTTTACTTATTGACTGGCGGCGCCACCATCCTACTCCCAAAATTACTGGGTATAGCAACTTTGGGATCTTTGCAAAGTGGGCTACAAATTTAAATATATGGGCTACAGATCGCATGGTTTTACAAAAGGGGAAGTGTGAGCATAGAAACCCATGGTGCTCCCAAGACTATGGAACCTGATGTGACTGCAAGATCTAAAACTTGCACAACCTTAAGATCAATGAAATTGTTTATGCGTCAGTGTTTACCAAGTCAGTTACTGTTACCTTGCGATGCTTATTGAAATATGAATGGGAAACAAAAAGTAAGTACAACCAACTTTATTCAATTAATCAGAGATACAAAGGTTTGAATCAGAAATCTTGACCTTGGAGTCCTTGAAAACCCTTGTGTATCTGTTGATGAACTGAGTGGACATATCTGCTGCCCAAGCATAAGAAAAAAGCGCGTAGTCAGGATCATTAGGGTTTATTGAGGGTCTCACATTTAAAATGTACTTATAAACTGAATTCATATGACGCTTCTCTCCCACTTAGTTGACAAGTGCAATGTGAGAGCAATCAATAACTGTATGTGCAGGGTCTATGGGAATCGCCACTATCCACAAAGGGGAAATAAAATAATAGGAATAGGTGGAAATTCTTTAGAGTGAGACTGGTCCAAATGGACCATTATGGCTCCTTCAGGCCTCTAAGAGGGGGTAGAGTAGGACTCATGTTGATATCCAATTTCTATGTAGTGAAATTTTGGCTTCATATGCTTATACTTTTTGACAATATTTACACTTGTAGAAGCACTTAACGACATTGTCAAGAGCGCGGGGTGCATCCCCTTCACACAGAAATCCATTAAGGTACCCAATGTCTTTGTATAAATTGTCAATTATCAACCCATGGCTCCATCCTAACGCTAGAAACATAGGGAAAGTATCAAACTCAGGGCACTTACAGCTAAGTGATAAAGGCAAAGGGGTTGTAAGTTTGAAAGTCCAATATCTTAAGACCTGCTGTATGATCTACACAATAGTTATATGTGACAAAAGTTGAAGAGCACTTTTAAAAGAAAAACTAAAGTTTGACTAGTGACAGGGCCATTAAAAGTCAAGATATTATGAACAATAACTGCACTGCTGTATAATGGGGTTGAGTATGATGTTGGGAGCACTGCGTGCTAAGGAAAGTCCTGGTTTCCTTTATGGGTACTCCATGACCCACAAGAGTAGCCACAGTCCATAAGGCGCCTCTGGCTTCAAAGGACTATGGGTGAAAACGTTGGAGGAGGTGTTAATAAGGCTCCAACCCAGAAAATTGTTACCCATATGCTGTTTAGCCTTATTTTTAATAATTAAAGTGAATGTTTTTATAAATAATCTATTATTAAAACTTAATAGAACTAGGTAAAGAAAAATAACCTAGCACCCTACCATTAGCAGGGTGCTAGGTCTTATGTTGTGGGGGAGCTGCTAATATAAACTATGGTAGTAGGTTTTGATTTCCAATTTTGAAAGCTGATTTCACCTTGATAATATCAGCTGACGTTTCAAGTTACTCTTGGGTCATTTTCTTCAAATACCAGATGTCCTAATTTGATTTTATTGATTTTGAAAGATAGTGTCAAGTTTGATCCCTGTTTTTAACCCTTTTTCTTTGACTTTTTGCTTGAATTTGGCCTGCCAGTTAAGTTTTCCCCACTTAGATTGACTTCTGGTTGAGCCCCATGTTGGGGATAGGGAAGGGGAATCATGTTAAAGATATTCTTGATCCTTTCAATGTCTTCACAAAGTTGCCTGATCTAAAAAATTGTAGATTTTGACACTTGGATGGGTTTGGGTTAAGGGTAGATGAGGAAAGGGTTTGTGACAATCAGGGGGCAGCAGCTACTCTTCTCTCATCTAGGTTGTGCCTTAGGTCAGAAATTTGGGTGAGGGGCAGGGCTTTAATGATTAACCTTTTTTGGTTATAAAGGGGTGCTTACCCCTGTCCATCTTGATTGATGGCACCTGAGGCCTTACACTTACATTAAATTAAGCTAAAAAAGAGTTTAAGCTAACACAATGATTTATCATAATCAGGAAAATACTAAGATCAAATACTTAATAAGATAAGTTCAAATTTCTATGTACTAGGTGTAGACCTCATGCCCTCTACCACTACCTCCCGAGTTTGATCCTGGTAATGGACTTTGGGTAGGGGATGATTATGACTGTGTTGGTTTTGCGCACCAATGCCCCAAACTGAGATAGCAATTAGCAAAGGCAGTTCATGGAGTTCCTGGCCTATCATACGCCACGCATGGAGGTTTTCCAGGTTTTATCCTCCTTTCCCATTTTCTTCACTTCCCTAATCGGTGTGGTATCATCCCCAGGTCAGCCCACCTCAAATAAAATTTAAAAATAGGTGTAGACCTCATGAGTAAATAGACCCAAGGACATGTATATGCATCTTTCATTCTTTTTTTCACTAGGTTGTCCCAACCTTGCATCTCTCATTCTCTGTTCCTCAGTTTCTGACTATTCTTATGAGAAATTCTACATGAGTTCTATATTTTTAGTACTAATGTCCCAACCCAAAAAGAGGGTACATCAATACATCTTTATTTGCAATGTGCCAAAATAAAGGGATTAATTTTATAAAACTCAATATATTTCTTTATCATTCAACCTAAGAAGCCATATCAGATGGGGAAGAAGGTTGGAAGTCTCCATCCAGGGTAGCTCTGAGAGAGTGCAACAGGGTGGACAGAATAGGCATGGGTCATCAGCAGTGTGGGGAAATGGGTGGTGGAAAGTAATATTAGAGTCAAGGATACCTGAAGTATGCAGCGCCTTGACATGTTAAGCAAGCTGAAACTCAGCAGGCTTAAGAAGTTCTGGCACACTCATGAAACACTTTAGCTGCTAATGCATGTAAAGTTAAATTTTATTAATATTAAGATAATTTTACAGAATCCATTCATGCACAGCCTGGGAAAAGCAATCTCTTTGATATTGTCATTGGTTCCTTCATAGAAGTCAAAAAGGAAATTTAAACAAAAATTGTGTAAGGACCAGAGGAACTCAAGTATATGTTGGTGAGCACTGCACAGTTCCTGTGGAATCACCTGGAGCACCAAGAAACAAGAAGAAAGATGGCCAAAAGCCCTATATACAACCAGGGCTCAACCATTTCAGTGGGAGCATGTTGGCCACAATGTGTGAATGATGCATAATATGTTTATAAAAGAATGGGAAAAACTTAATTATTGGAAGAAAAATCGTTTTTATTAAAAAAAACTAGGGAAAGGGAGAGAAAAATTGGACAGTACCCTCACAAGTGAGATACCTAGCTATATAAAGGAAGGGGTTTGGTGGCATCTGCACTATTCCTAGGCGTTGCAACTTATTCTTAGTTTGCAGGTTTTCTCAGTTTTAAAATTGGAAGGGTTAAAATTATGGAAATTTTGAGAATCAATGTTGGTAGTAATGATGGGGTTTGCTATTATTGTCTGCTCCCCAATTAAGTTCTCTAAACTTTTCAAATCATTCTAAATTGAGATGCACTCCATCCTTGGTGGTTTGGCGCTCAATTGACGACAAATCCATGAGTTTTTAAATAGTGATTTCAGTGAAATAAAAGTAGCAATAGTTAGTATTTGATTTAACAATTTTGAAATTTAGATAAAATTTTGTAATCATACCACAAAAATTAAGATAAGACTCATTCAGAATTTTGGAAATGGGGCATTTTTTGGAAATTGGGCAACAGTAGGGGGAATTAACAGTAGTAAACTTTCCATTTTGCTGGTGTATTCAAGGGATTGCACTACATAAGAGCTTTATCCTCATAACATACAATCATCTGGTAAAGGTGGGGACTGGTGTAGGCTTCTTATAGGAAGAACAGTAGCAGGCCCTACCTGGCTTATTGCATTTTGAGGCAGGCCTAACAAATGCCCAACTAATGGATCCATGGCCACTTGTAGAGCTTAGTGGATTAAAACGTTGTTGGGAGCAGCCACCACCTCATTGTTGAGCTACATATGAGTATCATGAATTAGGTAGCCTATAAGAGGGCAGAATTGATGGTAAGGAGTTAAATTGGGAAGCTAGATGAAGAATTAAGGCCAATATAATACTTGAGCTTTATATCAAACAAATAATATCAGTTATACCACTTTGTATAAGTTGATTTAATAGCAACCTTGAAAGTAACATATTTTGCATTTTTTAACTTACCCTCAAAGATAATTTTATCGGCAATAAATTTTCTATTACTGTAGCAACAAACAAATTGGCATACAAGTATTTACTGTTATATTTATAGATAAAGAAAAGGATTCTTGTTAATATTATTTTTCTCTAATTATTTTAAAAATAATGATGCTACCAGATTATCTGGATTACAAAATGACAACATATTACTAAATACTTTGCCAGTGCCTTCTTTTTTTAAATTGAGCTTCACTTTAATATTCTGCAAGGTTTTATACATTTTAATATAAAAGATAAACTTAAATAATTAGATTAAGTTTTTTATAAAGCAGAGTTTTTCCTTTCTAACTACATGATAATCTATGTCCACATCTTGCTGATATGTCTACACCATTATTGGTCAATTCAATGATATTCTTAACTCAAATGAATATGATACTACAGATTGCAATCTCCTACTCCTCTTCATTCATATCAGACAAATTGCATTTTCTTTTTCTTTTTATGATAAAGAAATATTCTTCATATTGTTTCATATCTTAGTATAGTTCATATTTTATATTATTTTAATTAAATAGTTAAATTATTTTTAAGTAGTATAATTTTTTAGATAAATTAAGCTAAATTTTAAGATTATAAGTTAATTTTTGGTGTGCAATAAACAAAAGTTAGACATTGCATATCTTACTTATAAGCAAAAGGTTACTAAATTAGAGGTTTGTAATATTAAGACCTAGAAATTATAATATAGTACACATACAGACTTTATATAATACATAATATAAAATTTATATCTCTTATTAATGATTATTTTAGCATAATACATATAATACTGTGATGAAAGTTATCAGACTAAGATGCATTATAAGTTTAACTGTAGGGTTCAACTGGGTTAGATATACTCTGCTAGTAGAAGTGACCAGATGTTTTATATTACAAAAGCTAACACATTAATGGCTATATGGTTATATAAAGAAGGTATAAAGCTATATGCTGTAAAGAACTAGAGTATTGATGGAGCTTTAGTGTATTAAGCTCAACGCTATATAATTATATATTAATATTATTGTTGTAGGGACCATCTAGTACTAAAAAAATATTATTGTTGTAGGGATCTGTGGGTAAGTAAACTACTTTTTTAAAAAAAAATGGTGGAAACAGCATGGGGAAAACTTTAGGTTTATGACCCTTAGTGTGAGTACTCTTCATGTTAGTAAAGATGTTTGTTTATATGAATATTTTAAAGCCATATTATGATTTAAGAATTAAGGTATATAGTTAAGAAGCTGCAGCTTCATTCATATATATCAAGGTAAAGCCATCTACATTAAAAATTGTAAAAAAGATATTTGGCCTTTACTTCTTACTATGCACAAGAGATCTATAACTGGCCCAACAACATATTTTCCTATAATTATTGGTACAAGATATCAAACATAAAATAAGTCAAGTGGTCAGTGATATTATTGATTACTTCATTCCAAATTTATTTAAAGTTTTTATTGCACTGTAAGGTGGTCCATTATCAGGACCAAGGGTCTTAAAGTTGCCTCTGTCCATTGTCTTACAGTTTAATAATAACAAGTTGAGTTAACAAGCAACTACATCTAGAATGTTTCTTAAGTCCTTTAAATGGGGAGTGGTTAGACAGATTTAATAACATGGAAGAAGCTGTGACATGCAACAAGTTTTGCTATGTACCTAAAAAAGATGGCAGAAAATTAGAAATTAGTAAATTAAAACTTGTAATGCAAAAAATCAGGGAAACAAAACATAGGCCAGATCCTCTCAAGCAAAAGCACTGACATATGGAAAGAATTTGGTGCTTGGAGGAGTACTGTTTTCTTTAGTATATATCAACTATTGTCAACTCTTATAAAGTTTCATATTATCCTAAAATTTTTTCTACATGAGAAAATGGTCAAAACACAAAGCTGTTACAGAAATGTAGGTCAGCAGGGATGATAGTGGCACCCTGATTGGCCACACCTTAATTTTACCTGAAACTTTTTTTTAGTACTAGATGGTCCCCTGAAACTTTTTTTATCAAATTAATTGAAACATTCTTCTCTCATTATTCAGCATCTTATTGACAAAGGAATTCATAAATTTGACTTCTTAAATAATTAAAATAATTAAATAAATAATACTGGAGATGAAATTTTAGGAATTTATCATTTTATAAAATTTGAAATATTTTACTACGTAAAAATACAGAAAAAACAGTATTTACTAAATTAAAAGTTTTTTAAAATTAAAAATAAGCCTGTATGGCCCAGTGGTAGGGCGTCGCTCTCGTAAAGCGAAGATCCCAGGTTCGATCCCTGGTGCAGGCAAAAATTACTAATTTATTCTTTGATCAAGCCGTCCCCTTGTTGGCCTTCCCAAAATAGATAAAAAACATACTTTTTATAAAAAAATATACCATAAGTTATTTTTACTGTATATTGAAGGTAAATATGGACTTTTAACATAAGAACTTACTGTATATATAATAGTCCCTTTTCAATATGGGACAACTATACAAAAATCTAGAATTCTTTAATCCTTTTATTTAACCAAGGTAAGCCAGCCAGGGAACATACATTACTGAACTAAAAATCATAATAAAAAATAATGATTCAAATGAAACACCCAAAATGGATAGATTGAGTGAATCATACCTAACAAAATATCCAACGAGGTGGGCAGTGAATACTGCTATCCCTCCATGGTGGATGAGAAGGGGAGATTGGGGGGCTCATCTTCAGCTGCATCCATATCATCCCAGAGTAGGGTGCATTTTAAGGCAGATAGTAAGGGTGTGGGGGCATTGGCGGCATAGGGTTCAATATCCTTGATGACTGGAACTTCCAAATAGTTGCCAGCCATCATAATGCCAATGATGTATTTGGCCAAAACATCTTTGGCTTTGAGGCAGGCATCCGGGAGTTTAACAGATGTGGCAATGTTGGTTCAGGTTATTTTTGCTTTCAGATTCCATGCTATTGTTACCACATTCTGGATGGCTTAAGTGATATTTTTGTGTAAAGTTTTTATATTAATCTTACTTTGTGCAGTAAGATTTTTGGGGATGACAGGAGGTGGAATTCCTCCTGCAAGTGCAGCCACAGATTTGGCAGCAGCTTTGTGGAGCAGATGGCAATCTGGTGTGGCAGCTGCTTCTACTGCAAGCTGGTGGTACTGTAGAATGGTTTGACATTAGGTTGTGGGACATATTTCTGAGGTAGGAATTTTGCATCCCATTCTGTGTTACAGAGCTGCTTGACTTGCAGCGATGGTTCTTCAATGACATTACCTGATTCATCAATTTCATCCAATAATTTCCATGGATTTTGGTTGAATTGGATTGGGGAATCAGCATACAGTTGATGTTTGTTTGATTTGTTTGTGGACGCATGGGATCAAACTGGAGAATTCTTTAATCCTAAACTGTACTTTCATATAGAAAAAGTAGTATGTACTACCTAGCTTGTTGCCTTTTGCGGTAAGCTTTACATCACCATTTTGCTTTTTTTACATGCTTTCATAAATGTTAGTTATTAGGACTCCATTCAAATAGTGTAAATTAGGTATCTGTGGAAATAATCAAGGGTGCAGTGCCACAAAGTTGAGAAAAAGATTGGAAGAGCATCCTGCCTCATGAGTAAACCTTGTTACCACTTAAAAATTATATTGAGAAAGAGGGTCTGAAAAGGAGGTGGACATTTTTGAAAAGGGAAACATGGAAATGACATGAGGGTGAATTGTTGTTATTGAGTTATGGTATGGTTTTTGCTTTGAACTACATTTTGCAATAGAAAAATTATTGTTAACAAAGTGAATACACACAAATGCTTAGGGAATTGAGAGGAAGAAGCAAGTATAGATGGCCAAGAAGCTATGGAATACACCTTTAGAAATGACAAGGAAGGTAAGGAAAGGAACATTGACATGTAATAAATTTAAAAAGACCTCAGTAGTGATATCTTCTCTCATGCATGTGTTACCCACCACCTATAACTCTTGCAATGTATCTTGATATAGGGAAATCTGGTGTGCAGCCACTGCTTTATAGGCAGACCAAAAGCTTCTCTGATTAATTTCCCTCGATTTTGCTACAAAATGAATTGTACTATGTGTAAGGATGTTCATAAGATTCTCCTAAACTTTCTCCATTAAGCCCCTAAGATAAAAATGAATAAGGTTTAACTTGGGGTTTTGGATTTTTCTTGTTGGCAAAAGTACTACAGAAGCTGGAAATTAATTCATGTAGACTACAAGTCTTTTTCATGAGATATATGAAGAAAACACGTGTGTACATAGCATATCCATGCTCATCTTGTAAGGACTTCTGAAGGCAAATGAACTCTTATTTCACCATCAGGGCATATTTAACTTTGTGTACAGAACAAGCACACATAAAGCATATTTTTTGTTGTTTTGGTTAAGGAATAAAATATGCAATAAAAACCCTCAAAAAATGTAAGCACAAAATTTGAAAAAGGTTTAGGTGAACAGGAAGTGAGTTTAGTTAGGACAACACTGCACTGCAAGATGATGTGGATATATATAACTGGAAAATAAAGTCAGACCAGGGATCTCAAGATATCTCTAGCAATGATCTTAAAGTTCCCTATAAACCAACTGAGTGACCAAGAAACTACGTCCATAATGGTCCCTAAGTTATCTAAATGGGTAGAGGTTATACTCAATATAATATAAAAGAGGTGCAAAACACACAAATATTTTAAAATACCCATAAGATGATGTCAGAAAATTATAGTGTGGGTAACTGAATGCTTATATTACAATTTAATTAAGAAAACTAATTTAAAATAGGCAATCCTCACAAGTGAAAGCAATGACCTATCTAAATAATTAGGGATTAGCAAAGAAGCTCCTATTTATAAATTTGTAACTATTAGTCATCCCTTATAGGGTTGCTAAAATTATAAAGCCATTAACTACAGGAGAGATTGTAAAATTACAAAGCTGTTACATAATAATCACTCAACAGAAATAAAGGGCAAATCCTGATTGATTGTCCTAAAATTTAAATAAACGTTTTTTGATAGCTGAATTGAGATATGCTCCTCCCACTCTATTCAGTGTCTGATCTACAAATTAAGCCATAAAAGAATTCTAGAATATTACTTTTTTTTAGTACTAGATCTAGAATATTACTTTAATTGACAAAAATAAGATAAGTCAAAATCTGATTTTTTTAAAATTGAGAGTTTTTGAATAATAAATTTCTTACCATGATTTTAAATAATAATAATAAAAAAGAATCTTTGAGAATTTTGTATTATGGTCTGAAAGGATATTTGTAAGAAGTCAGAAGTGATTTTTACTATGTTATGCCTGTTTAGTTTATGGATAGCTTCACATGGATGCCTAATACTTTTATCATAATTGTTTAAATTTTGTTGACCAAACAATAAGCCTAACTGACCATATGTTATGTTTATTAACATCTAATTGCCACAAGGGAGGATACCCCAGTGGTAGAGTATGGACCCTCTACCACTGCCTCCTGAGTTTGATCCTGGTAATGGACTTTGGGTAGGGGACGATTTTGACCGTGCTGGTTTTGTGCACCAATGCCCCATATGAGATAGCAAATAGCAAAGGCGGTCCATGGAGTTTCTGGCCTATCATACGCCATGCATGGAGGTTTTCCAGGTTTTATCCTCCTTTCCCATTTTCTTCACTTCTCTAATTGGTGTGGTATTATCCCCGGGTTGGCCCACCTCAGATAAAATATAAAAATATAACATCTAATTGCCACTACATTAACATGGTCCTATGCTGTTACTGCAATTCAGACACAGACAAACTGCTTATCCATCATTATATATCTATTCAAGGTGGTTCAACCTTGGGACAAATATACCACACTGAGAATGTTTTATAGCCAGTACAGGTTTTTAATCTCAAATCTACACTAGGGGTGGAATCAGTTTTACCCACTTGGCTAACCACCCTTATCCATCATTATAAGATGGATTAAAAGTAAGTAAATGTTCATTTTATAAATATCCACTATGATTTCAATTACAATAATCATGTATATGGATGGCCAAGTTGGTAATAAAAAACTGATGTACAGAAAAATCATTGACTTGTTCAATGAATGCATAGTTCCAATACAGCTATCAAAAGGTAGAATATAGCCTGACCTCAATGAATAACTGAGCTGGAGCTCTGATAACAGTTTGATGTAATTTTAGGCAGTCCATGTGAGAGATAATAATAGTATAAGAAGAATAGGCAAAGAATACAACAGGAAGTTAGTTAAACTTGACAACAATCCTGCAACTAGACCAAGCTATGTGACACTGACATCAATGAAGACATATCCCTATATCTGTTTGATAGATATCTTTGATCTCACTTTTGTAGTATATCAATCCTCATATTGCTATCATGTTGCATTAATAGTTTATAGAACCTTTAGGCATCTATATACTAAACATCTAACAATAATGATTGCTAAGCAATGTAAGAGAATATGGCAAAAGTTTAAACTCCATTATAAATTTTGCTTTAGTAAAATAAAAGTACTAGGCATCACCAAGATTAATAACTTTTATTGTAAGACTTACTACAAGTGATGCAATTATAAGAAATTTATTTCTTTGTCAGGTTTAGTAAATACTGCGCACCAAAAATAAATCAGGTCTTAGAGATGCAATGATGGAGGTTCAGATGGCCTTATAATCTTTTTACTGACTAAACTTCTTAATTAAAACTCCAAACTAACATTGCACTTACAGAAACTTTAAAAAGATATACATCCATGGTTTTTAACAGCAGTATGTAAATTAAATCCAGCTAATAAAAACAAATAACTCTAATATATAGTCAAAGATGGTCAAATTGCAAATACTTTATTATATTTTATAGGTTTATGTTTATAGGGAATAAAAGATTCCTGATGACAGCTATTATACCTTTGGTATCCATGTATAAGGGTCTTTAACTCTCCTCCATGTTGAGGGATGCTAAATTGGTTTATGATTATGGAGATGGGATCTGATTTTCTAATAATTGGTGAGAAAACTATATATCCATGGTAGGGAAAAAAGATGTTGTATAAAGTTTAATTTTTCCAAATCATGATTGCAACCCTTCATTTTTGATGTTTGAGCTTATAGATTGTATTATCCTTTCTCAAAAATTTAGTAGAGACAAGAGCAACAATATGTGGTGGTTGTCATTAGACCTTGTTCACAGGCTTGAGGTTTTGATCTCTATCTGTCACAAACATAAACAACACCTCACTCAAGATTCTGTTGGAACAGAACATATCCTCTAAGAAATCTCATTGGATCCAGTTCACCACTAACCTTGAACCACATCAGCAATCACATCCTTGAATGCAGCTTTATGTACAACATAATAAGTTTTTACTAAGATATGGAGAGCTTTTGGTCAATTTTAGATTAATGATGTTAAAAATAAGGAAATACAGCTAGGTTGAGATGTTAAGAGGGAAAGTGTCATGATTTAATGCTTACATTTTCCTGGGTGTATAAACTAATAAATCAGAGGCCTGAGACTGTAATAAAAGTCATTGCTCACATGATTAAATTTTTACTCATTGGAGTCAGTGTAGTCTTGTCCAGCAAGGTTATACATTTTTTAGGCAATATAGGTTCTCACCATACAGGGCCTGGAATGGTACATAGTCTAATAAAATAGTGGTAACTTACTTAACAGGCTAGCAAAGCACTCAAGTGATAGTGATTTAACCTCATTGATATGGTGCATCCTTTTTTCCCATAGATTTATATTAGAGTACCATTTTCCATTCTACTTGCAGTTATAGTAAAGGTTTTATGACTTAATATAAGATTTGTAGCACTAAAAAATAAAATGGTTATAATATGACATGAAAGTTAGCTAAGACCGTTGCCTTGAGCAGGTTTTAAAGTATCCATGTTAAGCAAGCCAGTGATGGATTAGAAATTAAATTTTGAAGCTTAAATTATTATTAGTACTATAATAGTTTTGACACATATAGTTAGATACCATGTTGATCAGGATGTGATAATGCCCATGAAGCCTGAAAGGGAGTGGAAAACTACATTGTTAAAATATAAAGTAGAGAGGATCTATCAGTGGCATCACTTGATATTAGTGTTTAGAGCTTGGATAAACCTAACTTTATCAATTAAAACACGCATCTAGAACCTCTTTAGATTTTTATTATTAATACTGTCATGGTGACAGCTAATAAAGTTGAGACTAGCCTGCCAGTCAGGGTAATTAACACCCAGAATGAAAACCATAATGCCGGAGGCATATCCATCCATAAGACCTGATATCTTTCATGGAAGGAAACAGTTGAGAGAGGGAAAATAACAATCACCTTTACCAACATACCTACTAATAACCACACTGTTGAAAAAGTGGCGTCCGCGGATTTTGCTGCAGTTGTTTCTTTAAGGCCACATGTAGTCCTGAATCCACTCTGGCAACACGTATTACTGACCATGTGGAAAGGTCATGAAACTTCGCCTACTGGGAAGAAAGTTTTCTAAAAGCAAGGTCACATCCTGATTCCATACTGAATCTAAAATGGGGGATAATCCCATAAGACTACTATAATGGTATCCCCACTCTAGTAAGGAGGGCAGCAGCATTGTAATTATGGACACTATGGTTCAGTTGTTGCGTAGACCAGGAATCATGGCTTCTATTTGGCAGCGGCTACCAAATAGAGAGTGTAGTTCTAATTGAGAAAAAAATCTGCGCATAAATTTGTTTTATTGTAACAAAAAATAGAAAATTGACTGTCAACCATACCTGTGGGAGATATTTTTGTCTTAAATGCTGGGCTTAGAAAATAAATAATATTTGCATTAACCAAAAGTGACACAATCACATTAATTTAAGTGGATTGACAGTTAAAATCATCATGACACAAAATAAACTCATCCTGATCAGCCAACTTATGCTTGAATTTTTCCATGAAATTTCCCTTCCTAGCACAATTCTACTTGAAAATCAGCGACGCTTTGTCTGGTAGGCGATTGGGTGCACCTTTCATGGCTTGAGAATGACATCATAATGTGGACAAACTGCAAAGATAAAGCCGCATGTCAGGAGGCCAATAAGGTGAAGTTGACAGGCCTCCCTGACCTCAAACAACCATTAGATCAACGCTGGATTAAGGCGAGGTATGCCCAGGTTGGTCCTGAGGATGGGAGAGAAGTTTGGCCCTGCGTTAAAGCAGGTGCATTAAAATGAACCAGCTATATATTAAATAATAAAAGTTTGTTTTGATTAATTAGCAAACGGGGCCTTAAAACCCGTTATGTTTTCAAAATCTCCAGCTCAGATCAGCCTTACTTACAATTGATAACCCAAGTTCAGTCAATTACCAGCTATAGTATATTGCCCAATGGAAACGTGCACTTATTGGTGCACCTCAGCTTAGTACCACCTCCGTCTATTGATTGTTCCCCCAATTTCACTTAAAATTGTCTACTTGAGACCAATCTCTCTCATTGGTTGACTTCCCCATATAAAGAACCCTTCTTTAGTATACTTTTTATATTTTTCATCTTGGACAAACCTGTGCGTGAAATCTTCAAGGAGGTCTTGCACAACATTAGCTATTTAATATTAACAACTGTAAATCTCTCCGCTCATGAACTGTTGGGCCACCCAGGCTCCCTCAAACCTATGCATCCTATACACTCCCACTCAGAGAACCACTTGGTTATGAACCCCACTTTGGGGTTCACTCCCACCTTGTTAGTTCAATTTTGGTTCTTTCCTCCACTGCTAACTATCCTCAATCTACGTTATTACAGCTCAAGCACCATCTGTGGGGCTCTAGTAATTTATTAAAAACAACTAGTTCCCTGGAATTGGGCTTGTGCACTGTGCACTACCATGCTGGGAACAGGAAAGTTATAGACACTCTTCTCACATTAGTTGACCAACCACTTTAATTTACACGTGCAAACTTTTTCCATGTAGGACTTTTACAAAGTGCAAACAGTGTGCGCCAGCTGTTGGCCACGGCCGCGGTAGGGCTCACCACTGTTTACTCTTTTTCCCAAAGGTTGGAGCATCTCAGCGTTATTCTTGCTACCTCTGACTGGAAAGTATCCACCCTTCTTGCTTGTACCCGGTAGATACATATGCTTCAAAATCCATAAATTATGATTTCCTGACTTTCCAACAAATTCAATAATATCAACTCAAATAAACTGGTTTTCTTTGGCACTGCGTTCAGATAATGAAGGTGGTATCCTCAATGGAGGGCCTGATGGTGATGGCCTTGGATAACATTGGACAACATAATGCCAAAATGGGAATAGGGTCATTTACAACCAAAAATGTGTTTTATAATGACGTTGCCATGTATAAAACCAAACCATATTTATTCTCTTATAGCTCAGATATGGACCCCATTTCAGTATATCAAATCACCCCAGAAAACCCACGCTTGACCACAACCATGATCCAAAGAACACAGGAGGTGGACAAGGAGTTACAATTACAATATAAAAACGTTTATGCAGTTTATGAAGATATGGTGGGATATGTGGCCTCAGTAGTTAGAGTGGCCAAATATCCCTCTCCATTCTATGATGCAGAAACGTACCCTGGAGGTATGTGGACGTCTGAAGAAAATTTCTGTGGTGAAGTGTTAACGTTGTATGCTATAAATAAAGATCATTCGGGATATTTTTTGTTAATTGCTACCCTTTCATCCCCTTCAGGTAAGATTAGCACTACTATCTTGGTGGATACTGAA
>JAKSZP010008225.1:0-98949 GCA_022478985.1 Massospora cicadina
TGTGTGAGAGGAGTGTCAATAACTCTTATTTCCAAAAATATATTATAGAACTCAAAATGAAACCTCAAAAGTAAATGATCAATAGATACAATAAGTAAAATTTTATCATGAGTGAGGTTAAAACTTGTATGGTAGATAAACATAGGATATAATACCTCCTTAAGAAGGTAAGCGGCTAATCTGGCAAATGGTTACATTTGATAAGTAAAAAAATTACTTGAGGTGGGTTGACCTTGGGACAAATATACAACACCGAGAATGTTTTCTAGCCAGTACAGGTTTTGAACTCAAAACCTGCACTAGGGGTGGAAGCAGTTTTACCTGCTCGGATAACTACACTTTGCATTTAATAAGTAAATACTATAAATTTGTCCTTTATTGAAAGGAAGATAGATGACTAACATAGAGATCGGTTGAAGAAACAATACAAAAAAAATAAGGTGATAGAACTGAATCACATCATTGGGGCTTATAGATAGTTATTATATAAGATGAGATTACCATCAATAGTAGTTATATAACTCAAGTATATGTGGACTTGAGATTTTGCCATCAACTGAATGTTCCCTTTTCTAGTAATAATTTAGATAATAAATCCAATCATCTTTTATGATACTAAATATAATCAACCATCCTTATTTAAAATATATTGGGTGATTTCCGCGCCATTGATGTAAAACCTGAAACTCATCAAGCAATTTCTGGTGAAGAACCTGGGACTGGTTGCTTTAACCCAGCTTTGATACACAGTATATCTGAGATCATGGATGTTGGCCAACTTAACCCCTTTATCTTTCTTTATTTCCTCCCTGTTCCCAGAATTTACACCAAAAATGTTTCATGAGACATGAAAATATGTATTAGTGGCTATCTGAGATAAGGAATTATCATTTAAATAACCTATGGACTTATTGAATTTATGCTTGTCATTCTGAAATTAATATATGACCATCTTAAAGAAAATCTTATTTGTTTAGTTCTTGGTGTGTCTTTTGACCTTCAGTACTTATCTAGCAGTCATGTAAGGTTTTGAGTTAACTAATTTGTTTGGGAATCTTTTCATTAAAAATTTAATCCAAAAGATTTTTAGTTCTCATCTTTTACCTGATTCAGGTATCTAAAAAGGGTAACAGAGAGCTTGAAATCCTGCTTAGTACTTCATCCAAAGTTTCTGCCATCTTGCCATCTTTTTTCCCCAAGGGTGCCACACTTCTTTGCATCTTACTCAATTTGCTTTATTTAATTTTGGCTGTTTTAGGGTGATTGTTGGTCAGTATTATGGCATTTTCCAGGTGAACATCAGTGGTGATGAGAGGGGACACTAACTACTCAGTGTTTTCAGGTTATGCCCAGTACTAAGTGCTTTTCTCTGGGTAATCCCTGAGGTTGGAACTCCTTTTATTCAAAAAGTGTGGCGTTTTCAGGTCACTTTACAGCCCACCTGGGGTTTTTCAATTAAACCTAAAGTAACCTTTGTTCTTTGCTTGTTTACAAAATATTTCTAAGGGATTATATGATGCAGGAAGATATGGTTAGTAGATAAACAAGTGGATTATGAGTTTCATCAATGGTTCTATTTGATTATGGTAGGCCAGCAAGGGGACAGACACTAACAGTGACCTAGGTAAGAAAAAAATAAAAAAAGGTATGGAATGAAAAGTAATGAGGCATCTCATTGTAGAGGAGCTACTATTGTTGTCAGCAGATATGGCAAGGTGTTATGGGGCAATCTATTCCAGGGGACTTTCTCATGTAATGAAACAGGTGTGAAGGAATAAATCAATGAGTATAAAGCAGAGTGGGTACCAAGACTCTATGAAAACCTGCTGTTCAAGTTTCATGTAGCCATATACTCACGCTTGGAAGTGTTCCAGTAGGTGGAGGTGGAACATGTTTACTGCCAAGTGGATGACTATTACTGTCTTGTTAAGGGGATCTAGAGTGATAGTGTGTATGGTCCACAGAGCTATGACTACTATGAGGGAGAGGAGCTATAGGTGTATGGAGATCTCTAATTGGAGTTCATAGAGGAATCTTGATATTGATGGACCATTGTTTGTTATGAACCTTAGACAAGCGCGCCACATCACACTATATGGCTTAGTTGTGAGCACAGTTTAAGGCGGTGGTGTAAGATTCAGCCTTCTGAACACAATAAGTAGGTTACGTGGTGGGAGTTGAAGTGTTCTGCTGCTCTATAGGTCTAACTTAGATAGCTCCAGGCATTTTCTCAGACGCAGGGTTGGAGAAGTGGATGGAGATTGCTATAAATTCCGGCGCAATAGGTTATAATCCGCCAAAAGGTTGCAAAGGAGAAATTATCACAGATGCAACGTAAGGACTATATGAGGATCATCAAATATTAAACAAGTGTAATAAAATATAAAAAAGCCAAAGGCTTTAACTAACAACAATGTTATTTCTATCAATAGAGTTTACTCCCATTCTAATCCTTTGACCTTACACCTTAGAATTCACTATGTGTCATAAACTAAAAACTACCTCTTTATTCCTCGTTTTCCAACTTCTCACTCATCTCTTTGGCCACTCTTCACCCATCCACGCAGCCTTTCAGCTTTTCCTATTTCCATCGTGCTTGTCTAATCATTGAGAGTTCTGCAGTTTTTCATATTTGCAGAGGTTGAATCGCTTAGCATCAACCCATATTTAATTGTGTTAAACCAGTAAATGCTTTAAAAATAATCTCAAAGGATGACTGATGATCTACCATCAATAATTTAGGCTTATCATCCAGTAATCTGAATTTCTTAACACTGCTCCCTTGGATGGACAATAAGCCTTCAATATGCTTCATTAAACATTTTGCTAATGTTTTCTGATTCAAAAAAGCAACTAAGCCACTGAGTCCTGACAGATTTCCTTTAAGTATAGTATAACATCAGCGTGGGTAACTCAGGCCAAATTCTACTTTACAGATTCCAAATTACCCCTAGCTATGTGGGGTGCCAGAGGTAGATGATATCATAGTGGGGACCAACCCCAAAGTTAGGGCTGTAGCTGCCTTAGCCCAAGAGGAGCTTCTTCCTAAATTAGTTAGACATTCGACATCTTTATGTGAACCCTTTCGCGATCTTGAGGTGAAGTTGTGCTGAGGATGGAGAGTGGAGCAGAGGCCCATTGTTTACAAACCTCCCAGCTCCTAGCAATCGGCTTTAGCCATCTAGTGCTTCCACCTATTGCAGAGCCTCATTCAGCAGTATTAGCATTCCGCCATATGATATGCTTCATGTGATGGGTGCTAGCCAACTGATCAAGGTCCTTTCTCCATGCTCCAAACTACTTCCTTGTGCTGGGGTGAACTTCCAGAACAACTGGATGAACCACATGCATTTCAGGTTTTCCGCCATGTTTGCAGCTCTGTATGCCAATGACTCAGTCTGGTACTCCCTCATAATGGAGCTTCTTGGGAACATAGTGTTTTTTCATTCACAGACGAGTTAGGTTTAATGATGGAAGGGCACTGGGCGGTGCTAGAGTGGCCTGTCGAGTGGCATATGTAGCATCTGCTCTGACCTGCACGCCTATCCCACCATCGACGATTTCTTTGTGGATTGTATGGTGCTATGAGCATTCTTTTTCCTTAAGGCTGTAACCCAAAAAACTCGCTTGTTGTCAACTCCAGCTTTATCCCCCCTTAATTGCATACTCCTTGTTATCCCGCAACCACCAGTGAATTTAGTTGTTGCCTTGCTCTTGGTGGGCCAGGATCACGTTTTCTTCAGTTTTTATGGTCAGGTTGTCGCCTCTCTAATTCTTACCCTGGGTGCCTAGTCCCACACCCCCTCACAGTATATCTGCCGTGACCTCTCTCCTTCTGCTGGTGTGTCATCCCCTGTGCTGGTACAGACCCCCTCTCCTCCAATAGTGCATCCACCTCTTCATCCACCACTCTCTGAAGGACCTAGCAAAGCTGATACATCTACAAGATGGTGGAAGAAACAGAAACGTGCCTCTCACAAAACAAAGCTCAAGTCCCGCTCAGGAAGTGGAGGGGGCAAGGTTATACTAAGCAGCCTAATTGATGGTCTGATTTTTGCTCTACTTTCTATTGAAACTCGCCTTTACATGAACAGTATTTCACCGTTTTTGATTCATGTAATTTATTCTCTTTTATTTTATTTTATTTTTGTTTTTTATTTTAGTTTATCCCATATACTCATATTGGTTATAAGCCCAAATAAACTTAGCACGCACACAATTG
The DNA here is from genome assembly GCA_022478985.1 of Massospora cicadina. Classification (NCBI taxonomy): domain Eukaryota; kingdom Fungi; phylum Entomophthoromycota; class Entomophthoromycetes; order Entomophthorales; family Entomophthoraceae; genus Massospora; species Massospora cicadina. Next base: position 4,223 of record JAKSZP010008225.1, read on the forward strand.
ATAACCTGGACACTCGCTGGGTCCTTATTTGTGTAGGCATCAACTCCCATTTTCTCTAACATCCTAAAGGGTGCGATCCATATACTAGCTAACTTACTCTGCCATCCAAAACCATTCTGATCCTGAATTAGAACACTCTCAGCTATTGAGAACTGTGGAACTCTGCTATGCCATAGTTTATTGGAATTGTAATTCTGATTTTTTAGCTATGCTAGTTGAGTATGCTTCAGTCTGCAACTTGATTAACATGGACGTCAAAGCTGGCAAATAGGTTTAGGATATTAATTGCTGGTTGTGACAGTCAAGGCGCTGCCTGGCCGCCATATAGCCCTAATCCCCCCTAAGGCAGGTGTCAGACATTCTCCTTCTCGACTTTCAAAAAAGAATGTTGTAAGTAAAAATGCCCCTGAATCTACTATTACAATCAGCCAATTACATGTCCAGTCTTCTAACAATACTATGGTTAATGAGGATATAAGTACCATCAGCCAAAAGACCCTGGCGATTTATTAGTGGAACCCTACCCATTGGGAAAACATGTTTTATAATCAAAATCAGTGTATTAAGGTAAAAACTGATAGTTGGATTGCTCCAACTCCTCGGAGAAATTTGGGGCGTCCACTACATAGTTCCCCCTCAGCCGCGTCCCATTCCATACCACTTCCTAAGTGGGGACCCCCCTTTTTTAGGCGTGGTGGAGGTCCCCCAAGGTGTGAAGATTTTACCCACCAGTGATTGGGTGCAATTTATCAAAACATTACCACATGGGTTTGTTCTACCCCAGAATATTTTCCCTTGTTCTGATAGGCCAAAGCCTATCTTTCCAAATTTGGATGACTAAGTTTTTTGATACTATAGCCCCAAATTCCCATGGCCCCAATATTTCAATGAGTTTAAATATGAAATACTAGTACCGAATAGGGGATCTTTTTCTGGCTTTCCTCACAAAAATATTAGTAAAATAAAAAACTTTAAAAAAGTGTTTATTATTACTTTTATTTTTATTTTAAAGGTAAGTTTTATATATTTTGAGAAATATTTGTGGCATCCGTTGTTGGATCCTGCAGCGGGGATCACAGCTAGCAATATTATAAATAACATAAATAAAATTGTAGGGCTCAAGGGCAACAGCCCTTGAAAATGGCATTCTGTTGAATTAAATGCCATAAAATCATCGAAACCTTAAGGCAAGGTTGGCAAAGGTCAACATAAATGGCGACTGGGCTAATCAGAGGCCGCCAACCCAAATTCTGAGGACCTAAGCATAGAGATTGGCAACAGCGAAGAGCAGCCCAGCAAATCAGGGGCTGCCAGGCCAAATTATCCCAAAAATGGGAATTTTGGCGATAAGGTTGAGATGAGCTCTGATTTGTCCTCAACAAACAAAAAAAATGTGGAAAAGTTTCCATAACGCCATGGGTACTCAACGAATGGTCTAGAACAGGCCTATATGGGAATATCAGAGGCCAAGATTCTCAAAATAGGCCCGCGAATAGCCTGCCACCCATGGACTCTGCGGGGTCCAATTTCCTCATATCCCCCATTCCACAATATAAAAACCAACCAAGCGAAGGTGTTTAAGACAACTTCATCTGCTAATATATAAGAAAAACCTTAAAAATTAAAAATAAAATGTGAGATTTTGAAATCATTTATTAAGATTTAAAGGAAAATCAGGGATTTTGAGAGAAGCAAAATGGACCATACCTCAGATTTTGACAGAGATGTCACCTCTCTGTATGCTCTCTCTGGGGGTCAAACTGCCCTCCTCAGTGTGATCATCATCCTCACAGTGTTCCAGGGATATCTAAACCGCTCAACAAGCCAACAAATGAGGGACCTAACCACAGCGGCCCTCTCTTGCCTATGGGCCCTCACATGGGCCCTCTTGCCCAACTGCTTTATGGCAATGAGGAGAGACCCCGTTTGTTACATTAGATGAAGTTCATTCAACCTCATCTCCCTTTTATAGGATGGATGGGGAGACCACATGGGAGAGCCCTACCTGCCTGGTATGAGCATACTACCACTCTCCTTATGGTCATCTTTTACATCCTGTTCCTGCTGAGGGAAGCCGCTCATCTCATCCCATCCTGAGGGAATTCAGTTGCTTATGTCCAACATGTTGACGCCACATCCAAGTTTAGACAAGCATTGACCCCAGAGGAGTTGAGTGTAATGCACGGAACCTTCTCCCACATTAGATCACAGGCCCACCTTACAGCAGCCTCTAGGGGTATGACAGCCGCGTCCCTCCAGATTACCCAGTTGATAGTGGACCAACCAAAGAACCTGTCAATATGGATCATCAAACTGTTGGAAGCACAGCCAGCCCTTCATGCCTCTCTGGAGGACTGCCTCCACCTTGTGGAAAGAGCCGCCACCACAAATGACTATCAGGATGCCGCCTGGTCTGCGCTCTTTGCCCTTAGCCAAGGGAAAATGGCCGTCAAGGAGTATTCTCGGCTGTTCCAGCCCCTAGCTAAAGCTGCCAAAGTGTCTCCTTCCCAGCTTGCACGGATGTTTAGACAGAACTTTCTCCCAGACGTCCTCACAGCTATGGCCGCCACCTGCCCCTGGGGGCAACCTTGGAAGAAGAGGTCACTGTTGCTTCCTAGGTAGAAAACCAGCTAACTTTGGCCCAAGCCAGGGTCACTGTGCCTGGGAATCACAGTAGATTCTGCGGATGACGCGCGGAGTCAGAGCCCATATCAAGCCATATGGGGCAACAGGAGCAGGGGGGCCCCGAGGAGAATGACCCGCGCCTTGCAGCTCCTGCACCCACTGCTCCCAGCGGCTCGGATGGCCCCACCTACAACCTTCACCCGACCCCTGCCCACATCCCTTCGCTCAATAAAGGTAATGTTTCCTCCTACCTGTTTATCCCGTTTACTTTGAAGCGAAAGAAGAAAGAGAAAGGGGCCAAGTTAGAAAAACTGTGGGCTTTAGTGGATACTGGGGCTGAAGAGAACTACATGGACCAAGAGCTAGCCAAGAAGCTGGGAGTTCAAATGTGAGAAAAAAAGCCTGTGACTCTTGAGGACACCTCCAAGTCGTTGGAATGCTGGGAGATTGAGCCCAGGATCAAGCTCCAACAGGGAGTCCACCACTTCTGGGAAGATTTTTGCGCCATCCAGAACCTGCCCCACCCCATCGTTCTGGGCATGAAATGGTGGCATAAGTATTCCCCACATTTTGATCTGGAGGAGGGCCAGGTGATGCTTCACCCCAAGGAACAAGAGCCTTTGTCGTTAGAATTCTTTACCTCTGGCAGAAGCAGGCCTGGCGTGAACTCTGTGCACCTAGGGATGGAGAGGGAAAAGATACCGGAGGAATTTAGAGACTATGAACACCTGTTACAGAAGAGCGTCGCCACCCCCTGCGATCCACAGGGCCCCTTTGCATTCTCATTCAAGTTCAAAGGGGATGCTGAGCTCCCAAAAGGAAGCCTGGTGTACCCCCTGAACCCCAGAGCAAAGGAAGCCTTAGACCAATATGTGAAGGATATGTTGGAGCGAGGGATGATAGTGCCCTCGAAATCTCCTGTGGTGTCCCCCATCCTCCTGGTCCCCAAGGCCAACGGCGAGCTAAGTCCCTGTGTGGACTACTACCATCTAAACGCCATAACTGAAACGGACCCCTATCCCATCCCACTAATGGTGAGCATCTCACAGATGATCGCTGTGAGTCAGGTGTTCTCTAAGTTGGACCTGGTCGACGCTTTCAACCAAGTACCAGTTGTACCTGAGCACTAACAGTACACAGCATTCAAGTGCCACCTAGGGTATATGAGTACAAGGTTATGCCGTTTGGACTTAAGAACGGCCTGGCTGTCTTTCAAAGAACCTTTGACCATGCACTGGGAGACTTGATCGGGAGATGCTGTGTTGCATACATGGATGGCATCTTGGTGTTCTCCAAATCTCGTGAGATGCACACAGAGGACGTCATGAGGGTCCTCAGTGCACTGACAAGGCTAACCTGCGTCTGAAGCCCTCCAAATGTGAGTTCTATAAGGGCTCAGTATCTTTCCTAGGAAACGTTGTATTTGAAAAGGGTACAGCCATCTGCCCTGACAAGCTGATGGCAGTGAAGGAATTGGCAGCGCCAAAGGACAAGACAGGTGTGCACAGTTTCTTAGGGGTGGTAAATTTCCTGAGGAGATTCACCAAAGACCTCTCATAAACAGCCGCCCCACTTACCCAATTGACCGGAAAAATCCCTTTCCAATGGGGGAGGAAAAAGAGAGGGCGTTCCAGGCCATTAAGGAGGCCCTCCTCACAGCGCCAGTTCTAGTGCACCCAGACGCCGATCGCCCGTTAATTTGTAGAGACAGACGCATCAAATTTCGCCATTGGGGCGGTCCTTCTGCAGACAGGGGAGGATGGTTTGGACCACCCAGTATGCTACTTCAGCAGGAAGATGCTACCAGTGGAAACAAACTACCCTGTCTATGACAAGGAGCTCCTGGCAATTGTAACGGCACTATATGAGTGGCAGCATCGTCTGTTGTATGCGCGCCACCCATTCATGATCTGAACTGACCACAGGGCCTTGGAGTTCCACAAGAGCCCCCATAGGATGAACCAAAGATAAGCCCGCTGGCACCTGGAGCTGTCTCAATATGATTTTTAAATAGAATATAAGCCCAGGGAGAGCAACATACTCCCAGACCTACTCAGCTGGGACCCAAAAATGACCTTTGCAAAGGAGGAGCTGGACGAGTTCAACAAGCCATGATGCTCCCTCCCCAGCTATTTGCATCGATACAGGAGGAACGAGCCAACCTAAAAGAGAGAATTTGGACATCCCAATGATGCACCAAATTCGGAGAGATGGTCAGGGGAGAGATAGAGGGAGGGGACCCCAGCGAATGCTACAAAAATTTCAGGAAGGAGGGAGGCCTCATTCTGCACCATGACTGCCTATTGGTCCCAACACTCAAGCTTCAAACTGAAGTAATGGAGCTATGTCATGACCACCCCCTGGCGGGACACCCTGGGGTGGGGAAAACGATTGAGCTAATACACCAGAACTACTCATGGCCAGGCCTAGTGGGAACAGTAAGAGGGTATACCACGTGCTGCCTTACCTGCACCCAATCAAAGCCATCTTAAAATAAACCCGCATGGAAGCTAAAGCCTCTGCAAATCGCCCAAATGCCATGGACCTCCCTGAGCATGGATTTTATCACAGGGCTCCCAAAATTGAAGGGCTACGACGCGGTCATAGTGGTGGTGGACTAACTAATGAAGTATGCTGAGTTCTTCCCCTGCACCCCTAAGGTCACAGTGAAGGACATGGCCAAAATCTTCATGAGTGAGGTCTTTGCTCAACATGGACTCCCAGACGAGATTATCTCAGACAGGGTCCCGCAGTTCATTCCAGGTTCTGGGATCACCTCCTGGAAATCAAAAAATTAAACCATGCCGCTCCTCCGCCTACCACCCCCAGTTGGATGGCCAGACAGAGAGGGTCAATCAGACCCTGGAACAGTACCTACGGGGCTACTTCACCATGCATTATGATCATTGGATCAAGTGGCTGAGGATTACACAGTTTGCATACAACAACCTGGTACATTCATTGACTGGAATGTCGCTCTTTTTTGTGAGCCACAGGTATCACCCATGGACGATGGAGGGACACGCAGGGGGAACAAACCCTGCAGTGGATGAGTTAGTGACCAGAATTAAAGAAAATTTTGAGATTTTGAGAGCCAACCTGGAGAAGGCGGCGAAGGCTAAGAAGAGGAAGGTGGATGCGCATTGCTCCGAGGCTCCACCCCTCAAAGATAAGACTATGTATTGATAAATGCAAAGCACTACACACCCCCAGGACAGTGTAGGAAGTTTGGACCTGTCAACCTGGGACCCTACAAGGTCCTCCGACAGGTGAATGAGGTGGCATACAAATTAGAATTCCTGGAAGGATCATGCGCATATCCAGTTTTGCACGTTTTGCAGCTCAGGAAGTATGAAGGACCTATACCAGCAAAGTTGGAGCTGGTCCAGTTGGACAACCCAGGGGAGGCAGAATATAATGTGGAGGAGATTCTGGACACCAAGATCACTCGCAAAAAATGATGGTACTTGGTGAAATGGGTCAGCTACCCAATAGAAGAATCCTCCTGGTAAACAGCCACCAAGTGCGCCAAGTATCCCCAGAAGGTGGAGGAATACTGGGGGCGTAAGGGGCTCTCCTCTGAGGGGGGTGATGTGACAGTCAAGGCACTGCCTGACCGCCACATAGCCCCAATCCCCCCAAGGTGGGAATCGCGGCTAGCAATATCATAAACAACATAAACAAAATTGCAGGGCTTGAGGGCAACGGCCCTTGAAAATGGCATTCTGTCAAATCAGATGCCATAAAATTGTCAAAACCTCGAGGCAAGGGTGGAAAAGGTCGATGTAAATGGCGACCAGGCCAATCAGAGGCCGCCAACCCAAATTCTGAGGACCTATGCATAGAGATTGGCAACAGCGAAGAGCAGCCCAGCAAATCAGGGGCTGCCAGGCCAAATTATTCCAAAAATGGGAATTTTGGCAATAAGATTGAGACGAGCTCTGATTTGTCCTCAACAAACAAATATAAATTTGGAAAAGTTTCCATAATGTCATGGGTACTCAACGAATGGTCTAGAATGGGCCTAGACAGGAATATTGGAGGCTGAGATTCTCAAAATAAGCCCTCTAATAGCCTCACCCATGGACTCCGTGGATCCAATTTCCCCATATCCCCCATTCCACAATATAAAAACCAACCAAGCGAAGGTGTTTAAGACAACTTCATCTTCTAATATATAAGAAAACCCTTAAAATTGAAAATAAAATTTGAGATTTAAAAATCATTTATTAAATTAAAAGGAAAATCAGGGATTTTGAGAGAAGCAAAATGGATCATTCCTTGGATTTCAACAGAGATGTCACTTCTCTGTATGCTCTCTCTGGGGGTCAAACTGCCCTCCTCAGTGTGATCATCATCCTCACAGTGTTCCAGGGATATCTAAACCGCTCAACAAGCCAACAAATGAGGGACCTAACCACAGCGGCCCTCTCTTGCCTATGGGCCCTCACATGGGCCCTCTTGCCCAACTGCTTTATGGCAATGTGAAGAGACCCCATTTGTCACACTGGTGTCCTCTATACAGGAATAACGTAGTGCAGTCAAAGCTTGGTGCCTTCCTTTAAGCAACTGAAAAGGACTCTTTTCCATCTGAGAGTGATAACTATTGTTATAGGCAAAGACTGCAGTGGAGAGAAGAGTGATCTAGTCCGATGGTCTATTTGTCACCAATTCCTGAGTATATTTACCAGTGTGTCATTTAACCCTTTTGACCTTTCTGTTGGACTCTGGTGATATGGGGTCGTTAGAGCCCCGTGGTTGGCCATTATTTCTTTCAACTTAAAGGGAATGTGTAAGGTGAAGTTAGTTCCATTATTGGTAAGTATGAACATTAGGCAGCCATACCATTAGAAATATACAATACATTATGAACTTGACAACAGTGACTGCCCCCAGAATTCTTATCACTCATGCCTCTACCTACCTGGTCAAATGATTTATTGCTACTAAAATGTACTTTGAGTGATTTGTGCACGTTGATAAAGGCCCCACAACATCAATGGACACTACTTGCTACATGAACTGGGGCCACTAACCGATAAGAGGTCTTCTGACAGAATGGCTTTTCTTACTTGACATTGGTGGCAACAAGAAATCACTTTGATCACGTCAAAGCAAATACTTTCCCAAAAATACCGTGGTTGCAATAACTTCAACATTTTGCATAACCCTCCGTGACCTAATGCCTTGTGCACACTTAAAATAATGGCAGGTCGGACAGAGGGATGTGGGAAACTTAGTGTAATATCATTAATTTGCATGTATAACTCACCAACTTTCAAGACTGTATCAACCATTAACTCATCTAGTACCCAAGTAGCTTGAGGCGGTTCATCAGCATATTTGCCTCTGACCATCTTTTCATACTGAAAATCACCCAGATCTACCATTATGGTGGTTGTTGGTAGCCGAGGGAAGCAGTTTATTCTGATGCTTAGCGCCAAGGTGATGAAGTATTTTAAAATTATAGGCTTAAGGCTTGAGGGCTCATCGTGCAAGGCATTTCTCCAGCTCATAAAAAAAGCTGAAACCAACGCAATGAAGCATGTTCAGTCACAACTTTAAATTTTTAGTCCATTAAGGTATACTTGGAACTTCTTATAGGTGTAGATTGCAGCTAGGCACTCCCACTCTGTCATAGTGTAAAGCTTCCCAGACAATTCAAACTTCAACTGTAGTAAGCGACGGGGTGCTCCACCTCCTCTTCATTTTGATGAGACAATACCTCTCCAATGGCGGAAAGAGAAGAGTCTAACTGGATGATAACTTATTTACTGTTGTTCAGGTATCACAACACCAGAGCGCTAATCAACGCAGTCCAGAGAGTATCAGAAACTCTGATGCTGTTCCATCCATTCAAAAGTAGTGTCTTTTCTAAGAAGCTCGAAGAGTGGAGCTCCTATACAGCTGAATTGGGAATAAAACGTTGGTAATACCCAACCATGCCTAAATACACCTGTATATCCCTCTTACTACTGGACTGAGTATATTTAGATTGCCTCCTCCTTGGCTAGTTGTGGTTTAAGTCCCCTTGACGTTACCACAAAACCAATGTATTCTAATTGGTCTTTAAAGAAGTGGTATTGGTGGGGCTTGATTTTGACATTGGCCTCTGCAAGCTGGCGAAATACTTCCTCCAAAAGGTTAAGATGCTCTAAAAACGTCCACAAGAAAACGTTAATGACATCAATGTACACCAGGAGGCATGACAGCTTGAAATCACCTAGAATAGTGTACATAGCCCTTTCTAACATAGCTAGGGCGTTACACAGCCTCTATGGCATATGGGTGGGCCGAAATGAACTTTGGGGGGTGATAATAGCACACTTTTCTCAGTCCGCTGTGAGCAACTTGATCTGCCAGTTCCATAATATCAGGTTCATAGCTGTGAGTAGCAAGCACCGCCAGAGGATCTAATCAGCATCAATTTTTGGTAGCAGATAAGAGTCTTAGTGATATGGTTCATCTCATGGTAGTCAATTAATATACCAGTTAGTGCCGTCCCTTTATTAACAAACAATACAGGTGAAGCCCAGGGAATCTCAGATGGCTCTAGCATTACCTGCTCCAGCAGCTTCTATATCTCTTCAGGAAATACCCTGCTGCAACCTGCGAGAGGGGGATTGCTGATACCAAATGGGAGGGTGGTCCTCAGTGTCCACTTATAACAAAGGTATGAGTGCATCCCAGATTGTGATCATCAAACATGAAGATTTTCTGATGTTTTTTAAATAGTGCTATGTATGATTCTTCTGCTCTACTGATAACCCTCATTGAGTATTCTCGCAAAACTATTGCCATTATTTTGAACTGAGGTCAGGTGGGAAGCCCAAATTCATCCAACAAACTGAACTCATGGAAGCGAGGACCTCATCAATGAGGTCAAATGCAGATAGGCCATAACTGGTGTCTTTTGACCCTCAGCAGTACTTTTTGTAGAATTTTTAGTAACACTTTGCTTTTCCATGTCCAGGTAATATGATTCTTGGGGCACATGGGGCTCAAGGCGTGATTGCTAAAAAAGGGCCAAGAATCTCTCCATAAAGCCCTTTGGTATCTCGATATCAACCTCTGTGCCTACTATAGCTTGGTGACCAGAGAGGATCGTTATAACATCAGCGGTTTAGAGTGGCAGGCTCTGGTATTCGTATAATTGATGGGGAGAACAATGGTTTTTTAAGTTGCTGATAGCAGACAATGATTGCAACATAACTACATGCGAGATTAACGTGCCCACGCAGTTTGAATCATTGGGCACACCGCTGGAAGTGAAGTAAACTGGGATCTGCTGCCAAAGAGTTGAAAACTCATTAGACATTCAATTATTGCACTGAAGTGGCGCATTAAGGCTGCTCCTATCAGCATATCATAGTTATTGTTAGGCAACACAATCGCCAGTGCTGAGATGGCAATTTGCTCAAAATGCAAAGGTAGTGCAATGTACACCCCTTCAAAGACAGTACATTCCATCCAGTGTCCCATATACCATCTGGTGTTCCATGTCAGGTTTCAGTGTTAACTAAGCTACCAACCTTGTTGACACTATATTATCTGGGGCGCCAGTGTTATGATCAAGCAAACTTTGATTTTCGCAATAAAGTTTCACAATACATACACTTTTTTTATTTAACTGAGGTAAGCTGACCAGGGGACAGACATTACCGAATATATGTGAAACTAAGAGAATAACTAAGAAATATAAAAATTGGGCACCCCAGGGTACTCAAGTTACCCCTGTTGCCAGCGGGACTGCCAGGTATGAGGGGTTGGTGCACTACTCGAGGGGGTTTCCCCTACTATGGAGCAGGTGTGAAGGAAAGGGTCTGAGTGGAGGAACCAAAGTGGGAACCATGATTCTATGAGCGCTTTTTGCTTAGTCTCATATATCCATAGAGCCAGGCTTGGATGTGCTCTAGTAAGTGGACATGGAATCTGTTAATAATCCCATGAATGGTTGGGACCGTGCCCTTGAACGCATCTAATGCAATTGTGTGTATTGTCCACATTGTAATGGGTATTATTAGGGAGCGGAGGGTAGATGGGATTGGTGACTCGATCTGGAGCGCGAAGATAGTCTTTGATATTGAGAATTCCTGTTCGTTTTAATCTTGAGCGGGCGTGAAACTTCCTGCCATATAGCTTTGGTTGGGAGGCATGTTTCTAGGCGGTGATGTAGGGATCCCTCCCCTCCACATACTGCACATGTTTTGTGGAGGGAGTTGGGTGCGGTCCGCCGTCCTATAGGTCCTTCTCAAACAGCGTCAGGCGTTTGCTCTTATCCTTGGTTGTAGGAGTGGGTGGTGTGTCATTTTCCACATTGCTTTCTGTGTGGTATAATCATAGGGAATGTCCAGCATATCTAGGTATTCTATCCAAGCTATGCTTGGGGTTGTTGTGAGCATATCCCTCTGGGGGTGGTTTTCTGGGTTTCCGAATTTGAATTGGGGGCTGGGTCGTCCCCTTCCCTGTATAGTACCCATGTTCTCTATGGTCCATCCCATATGGCGGATAGTTCGGAGGATATGTTTGAAATGAGGGGAGGTTCCATGTGGACCCGTTGCAGTAAGGTGCTTGGCAATGTATGAAAGTAGTCTAGGTGGACTATGTGGGTTGGTTAATTTGAGCGCCTGTGCAAAGTTGGTCCTTGATGCTCTAGACCAATGTTGCTGCGGGAGGTCTGGAACAGGAATTTTTTTATCCAGGTACCTAGGATGTGATTGGCATGGCTCTCAAAATCTATTAGTCCCATGCCTCCGCTTGAGCGTGGGCCAAATAGTGTTTCCATCCGTATAGGAGGGTGAGAGCCAGGCCACAGCCATCCCTGGATAAGCGCGCGAATTGAGGTTATAAAGGTAGGTGAGAAGGCTATTGCATGGGCCTGGTACCACAGTATTGGGAGGATGAGCGATTTAGCAACTGTAACTCGTCCTATTAGTCCTGGGTTTCTTCCCTTGAGGGAGGCGACGCGTTTGGATACCCGTTGTAACAGGTTACTTTCCATTGTCTCATTAGCATATCCCCCTGATTCAAGCCAAATTCCAAGGTGTCGGACAGGAGTGGTGGTGGGAGGTGTTGCAAAGGGTAATATAATTGGGTTTTTCTTCGAGTGTTGGTGTGAGGTTCTAATGTTGTGGCCCAATTGTTTGTGTATTTGCCTAAGAGGATGATTTCTGTCTTCCTTTTGTTGAGCGATGCATTGATCACCTTGGAGTATTCCTCTTAAGTTTGTTCCAGCTGTCGGGCATCTTCATTTTTTGCTATACCTGCTACGCAGTCATCTGCAAAGTCCAGTATCTTGACTGTTGGTTGTCCTTGTGCGGTTATCCCCATGAGACGTGAGTCAGTTACTCGGGGGAGCGGGTCAAAGCTGTAATTGTATAGCAGTGGGCTGAGGGGATCCCCTTGTTTGAGCCCTCTGTGTGGTTAATCTTGTTTGTTAGGAATCCAAGGCTAGCTACAGCCACGGTTGCATATTCTGTTAGGAGCATCGCCCATTTTATGAAGCTTGATGGGAGTTTGAAGGCATGTAGACATTCTTTTAGGTATGCCAGCTAACACGGTCATACGCCTTTTCCTGACAAAACAGACCAGGGCACCAGTTGCTTTGGATTGGCAAATGTTTGCAATAGGGTGTATGTTGTTCCAGATTGAACGCCCTGGAATAAACCCAAACTGGTTGGGTGATAGGGCGTCAGATGCAATTGCGCCTAATCTAGATGCTAGAATTTTTGTTAAAATTTTTGTGTCAGAGTTGGAGAGTGCAATTGGGCGCCAGTTGGCCAGGTCCAACTTGTCACCCTTTTTTAAATTTAAATTTATTGCGGGGAAGGCCGACCATGGGATGGACAATTCCGAATATGACTCAGACGAGACAAAACTTAGTACCAGGGGAGGCACCCCAGAGAAGCGATGCTATCTCTTGTTGCCAGCGGGAACGCCACTTATGGGAAGGGGAGGGAACGTGTGTAGGGGACGTAGCCACTATTGAGCACGTGTGGAGGAAGGGGTCTGATTTGATGAACCAGACTGGGAACCAGGAGGAGACCAGCTGTCAGCAACGCGGTGGGAGATATCCAAACATCCACGCTTGAAAGTGATCCATCAAATGAGACCGGAATCTGTGGACAGCTTCAGGAAGGGTGGGGATGGATCCAGCGACTGCATCCCAGACAATCGTGTGGATAGTCCACATGGCGATTGCAACCACCAGAGCACGGAGGGAGGGTGGGAGGGGGAGGCCATTGATGAAGCAAACATATCTCTTGACAGACTGAAGGGATGTGTTTGATCCTGGCCTAGCAGACGTTGGACTTTGCGCCCTTACTTTAGAGGTGGGGCACTTCTCCAGGCGGTGAAACAGCGTTCCATACTGGCCACACACGACACAGGATGAGTGTAAAGCATTGGAGCGCTCAGCTGTACGATCCACCCGCCTCAGGCAGCGCCACACATGGGAGCGGACTTGAGGCTGCAACAGAGGATGGTGTGCGTATTTCCAGATAGTCTTTTGGATCTCAGTGGAATAAGGGATGTCCATCATGTCCAGGTAGTCCACCCTGGATAGGACTTGGGGTCGAATGGGGATCACGCCATCATGGATGGGTAGCCCCTGTACCTCTTGTGTGAACTGAGGAGAGGGGCGGCCTCTTTGGGTTGTATGTCCACTAATACAAATTCTCCACTCTGCGCTTCGCATGGAGAGTAGGATTCGTTTGTAGTGGGTTTTGGTCCCGTGAGGACCTGTGGCTGATGTGTGTGATGCGAGGTATTTCATCAGGGAATGGGGGTTTGATGGATTGTTGAGGCCCAAGGCTCTGGGAGAAGTTAGAGCGGGCCGCGCGGGACCAGTGTTGGGATGGGAGTGTAGGAGCAATGACGGCCGCAATCCAGATGCCCAGGATCTTGGCGGCATGGGCTTTGAAGTCAAGTAGGCCCATGCCACCATGATGATGAGGACAAACATGACCTCTAGCCGTACTGGTGGAGGGCGGCCTGACCAAAGCCAACCTTGTAGCAAAGCATATAGGGACTTGAAGAAGCTTGGGGAGAAGGGGATGGCGTGGGCTCCAAACCAGACTTTGGATAGGAGCATAGAGTTGGCAAGAACAACCTTGCCAGTGAGGGTAGTAGGGTGGGCTCTGAGAGAGGCGATTCGCTTCGTCACGTTGTCCAGTATATGGCACTCCATTACTGCTGACGCGTATCCACCTGCCTTCAACCACACGCCCAGATGGCGTACCAGTCCTATGGTAGGTCGTGGCACAAAGGGGAGCACCAGTGGAGCGGTGTGTTTTGAGTTAGTAAGGCGTGGACGTGGGTGAGCAGATGGGCCGGGTTGGGAACTACTTGCTGGGGCCCAGCATTTCTGAAACTGACCAAAGAGGATGATTTTGGTTTTGGAGGCGTTCAGTGCCGCGTTGCTTACCCGGGAATATTCCTGGATGAGGGCTTCAAGCGCGCATGCATCTTTGTTATTAGACACCCCCACCACGCAATCATCTGCAAATGCCATCATCTTGACTGGGGTTTGGCCTGGCACATGGACCCCAGTGAGTTGGGCATTCACATTTCGCAGTAGTGGGTCAAGGCTGAAGTTGTATAAGAGTGGGCTCAGGGGGTCCCCTTGTCGCAGGCCCCTTTGAGGACGGACTACTTCCGTTAGGAAACCTGGGCCGCGCACTGCAACTTGTCACCCTTTTTATACAAGGTTATAACGTAGGATTCATGGCCTCCTGGTAATAGGCGTGTTTCCAACAAACTCTGGTTCATTGACGCCAATAGGAGGGGGGCGATTTGTTGAAAATATTTTTTGTAAAATTCGTAGGGTATCCCATTAGGCCCTGGGCATTTCCTACATGGTGCACCGCGAATTGTTTCCCAAAGCTCCTCCCGTGTGATAAGGGATAGTAAATTGTAATTTGGTGGTGTACTTTGTATCTTGGAATTTTGAATGAATTCTTTAAAAAAGTGGATCTGTTGGCATATCGCGATATAATTTGGTGTAATAGCGGTGTACTTCCGCCTTGACCTCCTCAGGGTCAGTTGCCATGGTGCCATTGGTCTTGCGGACCTGTGTGCACGTGGGCTGGTTTCCGCGGGAGTGGAATTGGCGGAAATAGTATGTTAAACAGGTTTTTTCTTCCTTTATGAACTTACCTTTGTTCAATACTTTGATTCTGTGTTGGTGTTCAAAGATGAGATTGTTAAGTTGGGCTGAAATTTCTGCTCATTTGCGTCCCCAATTATGGCTATAGCCAGATCTCGGAGTATTTATTTCCAGGTGGTCTAGTTCTGCCAAAGTACGCTTGATTGTGGCTGTGCCCGCGGTGTACTTGCGTGATGCAATATGTTGGGTTTTGTTGATTAAATCTTTTTTGAAATTTTCCCATGTTCCGATGGGATCTGAAGTGAATGGGGCTGTGAATTCTGGGTTTGTAGCCTTGTTTTCAACCCAGTCAGATATCTCAGGCAATCTTATATTTTCTGGGTGAAGCTTTCTCCAAGGCGACACCTGTGTGTGGGATTGGGTTGGTGCTAACTGCACCGTAACTAATTGGTGATCAGAAAAATTGATCTTTTTTGTTGTAAATTTAGAGATTCTTGAGTGGTGGGATTGTGGGATGAGGATGTGGTCAATACGACTCATTGATATGAGCAGTCCCTCACGTATGTTGGGTCTTGTCATATGGGGAAGGATTGGTGAATTGAGGGAAGAGCATCCTGTAAGCCAAGAGATGCCTTCATTGTGCGATATTCAATGTGTCCAGGTGGGTATCCCCTGGGATTAGACCATCGATCTGTATTGAGGTTATCCCAGCAGTTGAAATCGCCTAACATGATAACATCTGGTGGGAGGGTGATGGTAGAAATTTTTTCAAAATTTTTTTCTCTCAGTTGCAGTGCACGGTGCGAGATACATGCTAACGAAATTATTTCATCTTGGCATGTGATTGTTGCTACCAGGACTCGACCATGCAAGTGTGATGATGAATTTATAATTTTATATTTTTGTTGTTTTGGACTATCACCCCACAGTGAGACGTCCATACTGATTGTGATGGTGCGACCCTGATTGACCAGGATTCTTCTTCCCCTTGTAGACAGTGGGTTTCTTGGATGGCCAAGATGTCTAAAAGAGGTTTTTGCAGGAATGCCAGCTTTTTGGCTTGGGACGTATGAGCCAGGGCTCCCGCAATATTTAACGTCCCTATTGACACTGAGGTGCCCGTGGCGCCTCAGGAGCGGTTGGGAGGACCCTCTGGTCCTATCCCACCGTGGCTCATTTTGGCCGTGCTCCGCGTCTGTACTCCAACTCTTTCACTGCCATTGTTGGCTCCCTTGATCTGACCCAATGATTCAAGGGAATTGCGGTTTTTTGCATTTGCATCAACTTTTCCTGCACAGGTCTCATGTTGATTTGATGCGGGTTGTTGATTGGATTTTATATTTTTGAGGTTCAACTTTGTTGCATTGTGCACCGCATTTTCACCCAAATTGCGGTTGCATTGTTCCTCAGTATGTGCATGACTGATGACGCTTTGTGGCTCAGTCTGGTTACTGTGAAAATTTTTGACCTGAGCATATTGTTCTGATTGGTTGGTTCAGTGAATATCTGAAATATCCTCCTGAATTTGTCCGCGGTTAATGGCAGATTCCGCATGTGCCGCCACTTCAGCCACTGCTCTCTTGCGGGTTTTTTGCGCTGCTTTACGCAGTTTATTTGTAACTGGGTCCTTGATGGAGTATAGTCCATCTTCACCCCAGCGGAATGGGTGGTGGCCATCAGTTATTTTGGCGAAGTTTTCATTATCTTCGTCCATAGCTTCTTCACAAAAATCATTTTCCATTAAGCACTCTTTTACAGGGCATGCATGTTCCTTGTGGCCCAGTGAGCCACAGTGGTTGCAAATGGGTAGTGTGCGTTCCAGTGTAACTCAGAATGCAGCCAACTGCCCTCATCTGTAAAGTGAAATCCTGCTGCATGGGGAATTCTGTATAAATCCTCTTCCACTTCTGGGAAGGGGTTGATTACAGTGATAGCTTTGCCCGTGCACAGGTCGGGGAGTTAAGCGAAATCGCTGTAATTTGAGTTGTTGGATTTCTCTGTAGGCCACAAGACCTTTGCGGAGCTCCTCCTCAATTACCTTATGAGGAAGGTTGGTGGGGAGCAAGTCAAAGGAGATAAACAAAGTTTTCGCTTTGTTCCATCTGGTGCGCGCGGTGCTTACAATTTTTTTGCCCTCAAGGAGGGCAATTTCCACGCAGATTTTTGCTGTGGCATCAGCTTCATTGGCTGTTTCAAAACCAATATCGATCCAGCCGTGGCCCATGTTGTTGGTGGCTACATAGATCGCAAGAGGGATAAGTAAGGGCTGTGCCTCACATGTTTTCTCCCACAGGGTTGGTGACTCATCCCCAAGGAAGAGTCTGATCCCATGTTTCACCTTTGACAAAGGTTAGTTGAATTGAATGTACATGTATTGCGCGTGCTTTACATTAAATACCATAAACCCAGATGGTATCTGAGTTTGTGATTTCTTTGCAGATTGGGTTCTTGGTCCACCTCCAGGGCGTTTCTTGCCCTTAGTTGCACCATTAAGCGCACCGCTTGCTGCGGTGAAACTTGGCAAATTTTTTTTCTTAAATTTATTGCGGGGAAGGCCGACCATGGGACAGACACTTCTGAATATGACTCAGGAAAGACAAACTTTTTACCAGGGGAGGCACCCCAGAGAAACTATGCTATCTCTTGTTGCCAGTGGGAACGCCACTTATGGGGAGGGGGAGGAAAACGTGTGAAGGGGCCGTAGCTGCTATTGAGCACATGTGGAGGAAGGGGTCTGATTTGATGAACCAGACTGGGAACCAGGAGGAGACCAGCTGTTGGCAATGCGGTGGGAGGTATCCAAACATCCACGCTTGAAAGTGGTCCACCAAATGAGAGCGGAATCTGTTGACAGCTTCTGGGAGGGTGGGGATGGAGCCAGCGATGGCATCCAAGACAATCGTGTGGATAGTCCACATGGCGATTGCAACCACCAGAGCACGGAGGGAGGGTGGAAGGGGGGAGGCCATTGATGAAGCAAACATATCTCTTGACAGACTGAAGGGATGTGTTTGATTCTGGCCCAGCAGACGTTGAACTTCGCGCCATATCACTTTAGAGGTGGGGCACTTCTCCAGGCGGTGGAACAGCGTTTCATGCTGGCCACACATGACACAGGATGAGTGTAAAGCGTTAGAGCGCTCAGCTGTACGATACACCCACCTCAGGCAGCGCCACACATGGGAGCGGACTTGAGGCTGCAACAGAGGATGGTGTGCGTATTTCCAGATAGTCTTTTGGGTCTCAGTGGAATAAGGGATGTCCATCATGTCCAGGTAGTCCACCCTGGATAGAACATGGGGTCGAATGAGGATCACGCCATTATGGATGGGTAGCCCCTGTACCTCTTGTGTGAACTGAGGAGAGGGGCGGCCTCTTCGGGTTGTATGTCCACTAATACGAATTTTCCACTCTGCACTTCGCATGGAGAGTAGGATTCGTTTGTAGTGGTTTTTAGTCCCGTGAGGACCTGTGGCCGATGTGTGTGATGCGAGGTATTTCATCAGGGAGTGGGGGTTTGATGGATTTTGAGGCCCAAGGCTCAGGAGAAGTTGGAGTGGGCTGCGCGGGACCAGTGTTGGGATGGAAGTGTAGGAGCGGTGACGGCCGCGATCCAGGTGCCCAGGATCTTGGCAGCATGGGCTTTGAAGTCAAGCAGGCCCATGCTACCTTGATGATGAGGGCCAAACATGACTTCTAGCCGTACTGGTGGAGGGCGGCCTGACCAAAGCCATCCTTGCAGCAAAGCATACAGGGATTTGAAGAAGCTTGGGGAGAAGGGGATGGCGTGGGCTCCGAAATAGACTTTGGATAGGAGCATAGAGTTGGCAAGAACAACCCTGCCAGTGAGGGTAGTAGGGTGGTCTCTGAGAGAGGCGATTTGCTTCGTCACGTTGTCCAGTATATGGCACTCCATTAATGCTGACGCATATCCGCCTGCCTCCATCCACACGCCCAGATGGCAAACCGGTCCTATGGTAGGACGTGGCACGAAGGGGAGCACCAGTGGAGCGGTGTGTGTTGAGTTAGTAAGGCGTGGACGTGGGCGAGCAGATGGGCCAGGTTGGGAACTAAATGCTGGGGCCCAGCAGTTCTGAAACTGACCAAGGAGGATGATTTCGGTTTTGGAGGCGTTCAGTGCCGCGTTGCTTACCTGGGAATATTCCTGGATGAGGGCTTTAAGCGCGCATGCATCTTTGTTATTAGACACCCCCACCACGCAATCATCTGCAAATGCCATCATCTTGACTGGGGTTTGGCCTGGCACATGGACCCCAGTGAGGTGGGCATTCACATTTCACAGTAGTGGGTCAAGGCTGAAGTTGTATAAGAGTGGGATGAGGGGGTCCCCTTGTCGCAGGCCCCTTTGAGGGCGAACTACTTCCGTTAGGAAGCCTGGGCCACGCACTGCCATTGTCACAGATTCCGTGAGCAGCATTACCCAGTTTATGAAGCGGGGGGGTAGGCGGAATTGATGGAGGCAGGCCCTAAGGTACTCCCAGTTTACTCTATCATAGGCCTTTTGTTGGTCCAAGAACACCAGTGCCCCAGAGGTGTGGACTGACATGCATTAGCCACGGAGTGCATGTTATCCTAAATCGACCTTCTGGGGATGAAACTGAATTGTTCTGGGGAGATGGTGGCAGATGCTACAGTCCCTAAACGGTTAGCCATGATTTTTGTTAAAATTTTGGTGTCTGTGTTTGTTAGAGAAATAGGGCCAGTTGGCTAAGTCAAGCTTATCCCCTTTCTTGAAGAGTGTGACAGTAAAGGCCTCATGTCCTCCTGGTAGGAGGCGCGTTTCCAACAAGCTTTGGTTAAGTGAGGCTAGCAGCAATGGGGATATATATTTGAATTATTTTTTATAGAACTATTATGGAATGCCATCTGGGCCTGGGCATTTTTGGTTTGGCGCACCGCGAATGGCTGTCCATAATTCATTCGGAGTAATTAAATTCATTATTTCTGGGTATCAGAAAATGGTGCGGATATGAGCTCGGTCAAGAAATTCCGCTATTTTGGCCAGCTGAATTGGTTCGGCTTGGTATAACTTGGAGTAATATTTTTACGTTTTGATTGCCACTTCAGCTGGTGTGTCCGCAATGGAATTATCTGATTTTTGCACCTGTGTGCAGGCCACGCTCTGGCGTGGTGCGAAAAATTTATCAGTGAAGTATGTGGTGCACTTGTCGCCTTTAGTGATGTGTGTGGCCCTGTATTGGACACAAACCCAATGTTTGAGTTGCATTTTGAGTGCGTTGAGGTGGGAAGCTGCCTCCGCCCACTTCTGGCCCCATGCAGGGCTGTATCCTGTAGCTGGAATGTTGGACTCCAAGTGGGCCAATTCTGCCAGAGCACGCGAGATAACCGCCTATGTGGCTCATGAGTGTCTGGAGGAGAGATGGTGATAGTGGTGGATGGTGTCCTCTTTGAAAGTTGCCCATGTGGAAATGGGGTCCGCACAAAATGGTGCAACAAACGATTTTGTAAAGTTGCCTCTTCCACCCACGTGGAAAATCCTGGCAACACGAGCTGGGGGGCAGATTTTGCACCAATGTGGGGCCTTTGCAACTGTGATGGGTAAGTGGTAGGATATCAAGACCAGTCGGTGGTCAGAGAATTCCATTTTCGTTGTTTTGAAGTGGGAGATGTGGGGTTGGAATTTTACCAGCATTAGAATAAGGTCGATGCGGGTCATGGACCTTAATTGGCCATTGTGGATGTGGGGACGCATCATATTTTCAAGCAGTGGGGCATGTCGCAGCAGCGCATCCATCAACCCAAGGGTGGCTTTTAGAACATGTAGTTCTACGTGACCCTGTGGGGCGTGGGGTTAGGGAGGCTACCGGTCCGTTGGTGAGGTTAGCCAACAGTTCATGTCGCCAACTAGGAAAGAATCAGGGGGTAGCGGGAGGGATTTGACTGACGAGAAAAATTCCTGACGCTTTGTGCACCGTTTGGGGCATTAAGTTGATGATTGCATGTGCAACGTCAGCCCATGAGAAGGTGACGATGAGCACTCGGCCATTTAGGAAATGTTTCTGAGGATGTGAATTTAAAATTATTTTTCTGAATTGGCACCCCACAGTGCATTGACCAAAAGGATAGGGATGGGAGGAGTATTGTTTTCCAAGCATCCTCGAAACCTCATGGACAGTGGGACTCCTGGATGGCCAGGATATCCACGGGTAAATTGTGCTGTAAAAACTCAGTTTCCTAGCCTGGGATAGGGAGGCCTTGAGTCTGGCAATATTCAATGTCCCTAGAGTGAAGGTTTCCCCCACCATACCTTAGGTGCAAGGGGGTGGCCCTGGGCCCACCAGCCTCTTCAAGGTCCCCACAGGCTTTCACAGCAGCGCGGGTGTTAGCAGCAATGCTATTGGGGTTTTTGTTAATTTTTGCAGAAAGAGTTGCATTGGCTTTGCCTTCGCTTTTTGTTTTCCCAACGTCGGACAAATTTTTTGCGGTGCGGATGAGTTTGGTGCACCATCAAGTGGGTCAAAAAAATTTTCAGTTGGGATAGGTCCCAAGTCATTTTTGACTGGAGCTTGGGTGCAGCGATTGGGTGAGATCAAATCTCCCATCAGATCCTCAAATTGAGTGGCCCGCTCAGCATGGGCTTCCCAATCTGATTAGTTGATGGATTCCCAAGTCACTTCCACCGCGAAGGTCTCCATGTCCTCCTGGCGTTGTGAGTGTGGGAAGGCAGTGGTGGCCTTGGCCGCTTCCTTGGCCGCGGCCCTATGGGCCTGCTTGGCCTTTTCCGCTCCTGCGAGGAGATGGGATTTACCAATAGGTAGTAGCCTTGTGCTCCTCACGGGAAAGCCTCCTTGGTGCTTGCGGTTGGTTCGTAGTGCGCCTCTCCACTGGCCATGGCCGCCAATGGGTGCTCTTGGAATGTGACGCCATCCTTGATGGGGCATGCGTGCACCTTATGGCCGAACGCATCACAGTGGGTGCAAATGGGGGCGCTGTCCACGGTTACCTGGAATAGGTGGGTGGTGTGCCCTGTGATATCAATAAAAGTGAGTGCGGGATCTGGGTTAGGTCCTTCGCGATCTCCTCAGTTGGAGTCAGAACTGTGATGGCTTTGCCGGTGCACAGGTGTGGCATCAGCGTGAAGCGTTGCATTTTGAAAGATTGTATTTCGCCATATATGGTGAGACCATCTTTCAGGTGTTGCTCCAAAATGTCACGTTTTACCGTAGTAGGCAAAAAGTCAAACGTGAGGAAAATTTGGTTTGATTTTGTCCATCTGGTGCATTTGGTTTTGACAACCCATTGCCCTTCGAGGAGGTCAACCACTATGCGCACCGCTGCAGCCTCATCAGCTGCTATTTTGCTTTCAAAACCTAGGTCCAGCCAACCATGTGACATGGAGTGAGGTGCAACGTACACCGCGGTCAGGAAAATTTTGTGTACATCTTCACAAAATTTTTCCCATAAGGCTGTTTTTTGGATGTCCAGATACACACGGACTCCAAATTCCACCGACGAAAGTGGCTGGGAGTGTGGCGTGTTGATGTACTGGTTGCATCGTGCTTGCCACACGATTATCTCTGGGGAAATTGTGACCACCAATTTTTTGAGATTTTTGTTTATTCCACCGGATTCTCCAGGGCGTTTTTGAACGTTGGAGGCCGCGGGCCTTCCGCCTGCTCCTCTTACCTTGCTTGCCCAACTGCTCTCTGACATGGGCGCAGACTAATCTCCTCTATGAGATTATCAAACTAGATTTAGTCTTGAATTGAATAGGTTGCAAAAGTGTTTACAACGAGAAAGAAAAGTGTGATTTGGAACTTGGCAAATGTTGATTATTTAAGAAGAACTTAAAACTAGTGAGTTAGTCTCATTTGTAAAAATCTTATTTGTGTAACGGCTCTTTTTTTTTAGTACTAGATGGTCCCAACCCAAGGGGGATTCATCGATGTTTATTGAATTACGCCTGGGCTCCTAAGAGCCTGAGGCGAGGGAAGGGGAGGGAGGAGGCATCGAGAAAGGGAGGGGGTTTGCGCGCCAGAGCCGTGCTGCAGTGAAAACTGCGCGGGGGAGGGTTGGCGACATAGTGCAGACCTTCAGGTCCATCTCAAAGTATACCCAAAAG
The DNA here is from genome assembly GCA_022478985.1 of Massospora cicadina. NCBI lineage: Eukaryota > Fungi > Entomophthoromycota > Entomophthoromycetes > Entomophthorales > Entomophthoraceae > Massospora > Massospora cicadina. The sequence continues at coordinate 27,058 of JAKSZP010008225.1, forward strand.
TGGGTGATCATGTGTGGAAGGGTCCACACCTGCTGGTCAAAGGCAGCACGAAGGAAGGAGTTATGGATGATCCAGATGGCTGTGGCATAGGCGAGGACACGGAGGGGTCGGTGGCAACCAGGCAATGTCTGCTCAAACATGAGGTCTTGCACAGGGTGTCTGGACCAGGGCTGAGCATGGAGGAGCGCGCGAGCCTTTGGCCAAAATGTGGCGACACCTGGACAGGTGAAAAAACGATGGAGGTGGGAGTCAATAGGCTCCACACAGCGGGGGCAGCTTCGGTGCTGGAAGGTAGGGCCAGTCCAGTCCCCTGTCCTGTATGAACAGTGGAGCACCCTCCATAAGGTGTTGGACACCTTTGCTGACAGGATGGGGTGATAGACGTCCTTCCACAATTCCTTAAGGTCAAATCTCACGGTGGGAGGGAGGATCTCAAGGAGTCTTGGGCGGATGGGAGGACGATCTTGGGGGTTGAGGCGAGTTGTGACAACTTGTCCATTGTGCACAATTGCATGGCGATGGGGGCTGAGGACAGGGCCTTCCCTTCTGTATGGGAAGGCATGGTGGATCCGCGCGCCTACTCGTTTCAGGGCAAGGAGAGCCTGGTTACAGTAGGGGGATGAGGATGGTTTTAGGCGATGGCCTGGGTGGTTTGTGAGCCACTCCCCTAATGAGGTCAGAGATGCTCTAGGAAGACCCAGAGCTGCTGACACTGACTGGCGGAGGGCGGGCGCCCATTGGGGCATGGGGGTCGCGTCCCAGCAGACAATTGGCCATAGGAACTTCAGGAAGATTGTGGTGGCATGGGATCGCGTGTCCAGAAGCCCTAGGCCCCCTTCATTGCAGGGTCAGGCAATGGTTGAAAGGGCCATTGGTGGATGGTTTGAGCCCCAGATCCAACAGCGGAGGAGTAAATTGAGCCGCGTTTAAAAGGCATCTGTGAATGGGCAGACGTGTGCTAGGAACCAGACTTTGGAGAGGAGGAACACATTGGCCATCAGAGCTTGACCCTGGGGGTGATGTGCCGCCGGTTCCAGCTGGCAATCCTGGAGTTAACTGCTGCAAGGAGCAAGTCCTCATTGTCTTTTAGCGCAACTCCTTGTTGGTTGGTGAGAATGCCCAGGTGACGGAAGGTACCGCGCTCAGGTTCAATACCAAATGGTGGGGGGAAGGTGGGGGAGCCGACTTGTACAACTGTTGTCTTGGAGGTGTTGACTATGGCGTTGGACGCCTTGGTGTACCTCTCAATGGTCACAGCAGCGAGGGCAACATCCCCAGGGCAGCCAAATGCAATGGCAGTGTCATCTGCAAATGCCATGGTGCGTGTGGGGCTTTACCTGGGACCAGAATCCCTGTTAGCTTGTCTTGTAATGAGGCCAAGAGGGGGTCAAGGGTGATGTTAAAAAGGATAGGGCTCAGGGGGTCCCCTTGCCGGAGACCTTGTCCAACTGGTACTGCCACTGTAAAACCAATTGGCGCCAGGACTCTGGTGTGGAGCTGGTCATAGAGCGCTGATATCCAGCGCCTAGCTGCGGGTGGGAGATGGAAGCGGGCCAGGGAAGCATCAATATACTTCCAGGCTACCCGATCATATGCTTTCTCCATATCCAGGAGAGCCACAAAGCCATTCACCTTACGAGAGTTAGCAGTATAAGTCACGTGAAGGTCATTATAGTTGTCCCATAACGACCTCCCCTGAATAAAACCGTGCTGGGATGGAGAGAGGCGAGGTGACACCCATTTGGTAATGCTTTTGGCCAGAAGCTTCGTGAAGAGCTTGTGGTCTGTGTTGATCAACGCTATGGGGCGCCAGTTCGCAAGGTTCTCACGGTCTGACTTCTTGTGAATGAGGGTCGTGATTGAGCCTCTGGAGTCGGGGAGGACCTCGCCATTCACCAAGAGTGCAGCAAAGAGGTCGCGGAGGGTTCTGGCTATCACTGCAGGTTCCAGAAGGTACACCTCAAAGGGTATTCCGTCTGGGCCTGGGGCTTTAAGCCGTGGGGATTTCAGAAGGGTTTCCATCACCTCCTGGATGGAAATAGGCGCCAGTAGAGCCTCATCAGCCCGTGGGTCAATGGGCGGCTCTGGAGCCCGCCACAGGAAGTCTTGGATGTCCGATGGGTCCACCTGGGTGGCATGGAAGAGGCTGGAGTAGAAGCGGTGTAGTTCCTGCGTGATTTCCTCCTTATCTGAAGTGGTTGTAGTGCCAATCTTCAGTGCAGTAATATCCTGCGCTATTGACCGAGCTTTCTGTTTCTGAAAGAAGAAGCGGGTGTGGCGTTCCCATTGAGCATAGTAACGAGATGTTGTAAAGTTTGCTGCCCGTTCTTCCTGCAGTGTGAGCTCCAAGAGGAGTGCTTCCTGCGCCGCTTCCTAGTCTTCCAACCATCTGGGAGAGGGCGAAGGCTGGCAGTTTCGCTCTAGATGTCTGATTCTGGCTTCCGCCCTTTTGACTCTGGCGCGAGCTGCAGTCATCTGGGCTTTGGCACAGTTGTAAGCAACGCGGGTGATGCCCTCCTTGGTCACCGCCCATCTAGCCTTGTGGTCAAGCAGGTGGGGTGGGGGAGGTGAGAGTCTCCCGGATGGTCATAGACAGCTTCTCCTTAGTGAAGGGGTTGTTGAGAAGAGCTGGGGAAACCCTAGGCCAGAACCTACGCGACGGTCTAAGTGTGATGGTGAGGACAATGGTGAGTGACCTGTGATCACTCAGATGGTTGTCACGAGAGATGGGAGAGGAGACGCGGCCAATTAGCAGGGGGCCAATCAGTGCCATATCTATGCGTGACGCTGACTGGAAAGCTCATCCATCATACTGGATCCTAGTCATGCAACCTAGGCCAAACGCGGAGGGTGGAAGCGCATCTATAAAGCCGCTCAGGCGAAGGAAATCCTGGAGGCGACTTGATCCAGGGCGTTCCTTTGCTGCAGGGGGGTAAGAGTCACGGACGCGACTTATGGTTGTGTTGAAATCTCCTAAGAGGACTGTATTCCGTGGGAGATTGAGTTGGAGGAGCTCTTCCAAGAGCCGATTTTGCTCCTGACCTGCATTAGGCAGGTAGATGCTTGCAGCGAAGAAGGAGAAGTCAGGAGTGGTAAGTTTGGCCAGTATGAGGCGGCCACCTAGATATTTTGAAAAAGATTGGGTTTTAACCCGGGGATTAAAAACAATAAGGGCGGCATGGTTTGTCCAGAAGGAGTTGCCTCCAAACTGTTCATTCCATGCAGATTGTTCGTGGGGGAGGATATGGGGCTCCTGGACAGCAGCGCTGTCAATTTGTGCTGACCTGAAGTTTTGGAGGAGGCGGGCTCTCCGCTTAAAGTCCCGCAACCCATTTGCGTTGATGGATTGCAGGGCCAGGGTGCTGCCGTGGGGACTCATAGCTGTTCCCCTCCATGTCCTGGGGGGTTGCCAGCGCTTAAACCTGCTGCTGTGAGGCGGCTAGTTTTGAGCCCTTTGGCTTGACTATTAGCTGCAATCCGTGAGGAGCGTCAAGGGTTCTGAGGGGAAGGATAGGGTGGGGGGGCGGAGGACCCAGTAAGCCAGCCTAGGATGCTGCCCCCGCTCCGTTGCAGGGGAAGGACCTGAGGGTGCTCAATGGTGACCTCCGCGGTGTCCCCATTTGATGAGTCTGAGTCCATATTCACTTCCTCCAACACCGCAAAGGATCCGCGCGAAATGGACTGTGGGGTTGGGGTAGGACTCTTTGAGGTGGCACTTCTACCGCAGGCCGCGGGTTGCCAGTCCATGCTGGTGGGCATAGCTCCATTGGGAGCTGAGGGTTGATGCGATAAATCGCTGGTGGAGGTTGGTGGGGGTGCCGCGGAGCCCTGAGTGGGGGTGGCTGACGAGGGGCACCCTGTGGGAGATGCCTTGCGCTTGGTGAGAGAGGGAGTTGACTCTGGGAGATTGGAGGGGGTGCCCATTGGAAGGGGGGCATGAGCGCGAAGGTATCCCATACCAATAGTGGGGTTAGCTGTTTCAACTGCTAGGCGTAAGGCCTCAGGGGACAGGTCTTGAACGGGAACCCATTGTGTGGGTTGTGGAATTGCTGCTGCAGCCACGTGGGATCGTTTTTGGCCTGGTTTAGGCCCCTGGGTGGTGGCTAAGAGGGCTTGTTTTCGAGCTGTGCAGCCACTATAAAAGTGTCCAAGGGCGTTACACCATGAACACTGGGGGCGTGCCTGATCAGGGTCGACAAAAAAGATCTCAGGGCATGCCCCAACTACCGCCACACGAGGAATAATCTCAATGTTGTGGGATACAGTGGGGGAGGGAATGAACGACGCCCTAGCAGTGCGAGCTCTTTGAGTGGGAGCATAGTAAGAGGGGACGCTAAAGTCCACTGAAAGAACAGACCCAAACTCCATTAAACCACGATGGAGTGCCAGTTTAAGAGACTCAGGATCAACAGTCGTTGGTAGGTTGGAAAAAGTAACCCATGAAATTTTCTCCAGGTTTGAGCGTGTGCGGGAGATGTGAAGAGATCCGCGTGGAATAATGACCTGGAGGGTGGCAGCATGGTCAGCAAGGGCAGCTTCAGTGAAGCCCACATCGATGTAGTGGCCCTCCACTGATTCATGGATGGTGGTGTTAATTAGGAATGTCTCCGCAATTGCTGCAAAGTATGAGAAGTAATCCTCTGTATAGAATTCAACAGGGTTATGCCCATAATAAAGGCGAATTGCATGGGAGAGGGTTGTGCGAGGTAGAGCTTTTTGCGCTCTAGTTTCGGCCCATTTCTTCTTAACATCAGCAATAAACGCCACTTCACGGGGATCAGCTTTGGGTAGCATTGATGCCAGAGGTTTTTGCCACGCCCCAGTGGCTCCTTTGGTACGTTTGTGTTTGCTTTGGGCTGCAATTGCGGGTTGAGTGTGAGCTGGTGGTTTGGACAAGTTTGCAGAGTTCCCTTGTTGCTGGAATGTTACAGCAGTTGCTGACGTCATATTAAATTGAGGGGCAGTTTGTTGGGCCTCACTAAATTGGGGAGGCCCATCCAGATTGGAATTAACTCCAGCCAATTGGGAGGAGGGAGATGTTTCATCACCATCCCAATCTATTTGGGTAAATTCAGCCCGAGTATTTGCCATGATTTCGTGGGCAAAACTCACTGGCTGATTGGTGAATTGGTCATTTTCAGCATATGGAGATAAAGTGCCGACTTGAGAAGTGCTGATTATGGGGTTTAAATGGGACGGGTGAGATTGGAACTGGTGTGAAGTTCCAAAATCTGAACCATTTGAATCCTCATTGGGAAGAGTAGATTGTCCCAATTTGGTGTTTAGTGAACCAGAATGTGCGGCTAATCCAACCTTACATCCGAGGTTTTGGGGGCCAGGTGATTGTTGGGCCTCGCTAAATTGGGGAGTCCCATCCAGATTGGAATTAACTCCAGCCAATTGGGATGAGGGCGATATTTCATCACCATCCCAATCTATTTGGGTAAATTCAGCCCAAGTATTTGCTGTGATTTTTTGGGCACAACTCACTAGCTGATTGGTGAATTGGTCATTTTCAGCATATGGAGATAAAGTGCCGACTTGAGAAGTGCCAATTACGGGGTTTAAATGGGACGGGTTAGATTGGAACTGGTGTGAAGTTCCAAAATCCGAACCATTTTAATCCTCATTGGGAAGAGTAGATTGTCTCAATTTGGTGCTTAGTGAACCAGAATGTGCGGCTAATCCAACCTTACATCTGAGGATTTGGGGGCCAGGTAGCTGGGTATCGCCCCTCATGGAGGGAGCCAGAAACACGGTGTCAACAATAATAGATGGGGCTGAATTAGCTGACACAATGGGGGAGGTGAATGTTTGGATGGGCTGAGTTGCATTCAACTGAGCAGACGCCATTAAAACAGCGTGGGTGATGGCCTCCTTGGTTGGAGGGGGCCCAGCGGGTTGGTGGGAGGCAGCGCACACAGAGCTGTTAGGCGTGCAGGTTGCAGAAGTGTGATCAGGTGAACTGGCGCTAGTTGGAGTAGCTCCAGGTTGGAAGGTGGTGCCTGCTTTCATGTCTGCTGCTTGAGAGCGGGTGATTCTGGTTGACCCTGAGGTGGGTAACTGAGGGTTGCTTCGTTTGGGGGTGGTGCTGGCTCGTTTGGCATAGCCTGCGGGTTCTTTTGCGGGGGTTCCGCCATATTTGCTAATAGTTTTTTATAAATCTCTTTAGTGGAGCTAAATTTCAGGCTGAATTGATTTTTGAAAAGTGATGCTTAGCAGAAAGAGATTCTTGTGTAACGGCTCTTAATAGTAGAGTTGTTCAGCTTTTATATAAAAGCAATGTCCTAGCTATTCTATTTTTTTCTCCACTAATAAGCATAAGATATGAATAAGGGTATCTAATAATTAAATATTACCTTAACTTATGTCTTGATATACTATAATGTGCTTTTCCCTATATGGTAAATATGTGGATATATATCAATAGTCTGTATAAAAAATAATCACTTGGTAAAATTAATGTATGTGATGAAACAAGTTTTCTTTGATTCAAAAAAAGAAACTCTGTTACCTTTCAATATATAAAAAATTTGTTGGATAATGTAAATGTACCTATATTGCATATATTGATCATCATAGTATATGTTAAAATTTTAATTAACCTCTTCATGGGTGACACAATCCCCATATTCTTGTCCTAATTCATATGTTGTTTACTTAACTAAGAAAACCTAGGGCCATAAAAGGAGAAGTTATGAAATGATATAAGCTTAGTAGCTAATTTTAAGTCTCTTAGTACAAGCTTAAAGCATCCTCTCATAGGTAGGCTTAGCTGTATTTATTTTACTGAGTCATCATTTTACATGGTTTAAATTATCTGACGAATTGTCCTCTTTGACTTTGGAGTTTAATGGTAAATATACTAATGATTGACAGCAGTTGGTTGGTACTTCTGCTAGCAAACTTGATAATTTTATTTTATATTGGGAAAATCACAATATCAATATGAAATAAAAATCCTTGGGGCGCATTTACAGATGTGGTTTATATGTACTTTATTTATTGAGTTCATGTAGTCAGTAGTTAATTGCATATGATAACAACAGGCCTTAGTTGTTAAATTATTTTGGGTATTTTTATTGAAGCTTCCTAAGCGCATAAACATACTTCTCAGAGCAGCTAGCTATGTTCAAGTGAAGCTACGCTTTTAAGGGTAATTCTTCTACCCAAGCATGACTGTTAGCTATTTTAAGGTAGTAATCTGGGGCTGACTAAGCTTAGAGCATGCTCTAAATGCAAGCCTGAAAGAGTATAAAATTTAGGCGATGGCTGCCAAATTAAATGGGGGTGATAACAATTGGATTATCTAACTAATTTATATAATGCCCTTTACAATACAAACTCAATGATTTATTTTAAAAAGCTAGATTTTCGTACTTCTATTGCTTTTACTTAATTGAATCATGTAGAAGTAATTTACCCAACTAAATACAAAAGGCCTTAATGTGAGTTAAATTCTTTGTCAGGATGAAGGGGATATTCCTTTTATCCCTGAAATTGCTAAGATCTTCCAAAGACACAGTAAAATAGACTTTTATATCATAAAATTATATAAGAATTGTTGGATTAATTTTTGTTTAAAAATATCATTTAAAAAAAGGAATTGAGGTTGGTTGACCTTGGGACAAATATACCACACTGAAAATTTTCAAGCCAGTACTGGTTTTGAATTTGTATTAAGCAAAACCTGCACTATGGTGGAAGCAGGAATTACCTTGTCAGGCTAACCACCATGTTATAAAATTGGTAATACTTGAGAGACACACTGACAAATCTTTGCACAGGGTTTGACCCACTGAGCAATTAGGACCAACAATATGATGATTGTTGTCCTTGACACAACAGAATAAATATAATAAATAATTAAATATGGAGAACTTGCTCCCTCAACTTCTCTTTTATTTCTTGTATTAATACAGAGGATCCTCGCTGTTATATTTACTCTAAACTACCAACAACCTCCTTCTCAATCATCTCATCCTGCTTGTATGGTAATGACTTCAGATGGTACCACTTTCATGGCTTAGTGATTCACTTCGCTGTATCTCATTGGTTCCACCAATTATCCATTCATCAATTTACAATTGCTTAATTTGGCCAATTTCCTAATGACCCCAATATTGCCTCATTTTGAGGCACTCAATTAATTTTATTTTGTAACAACTTGGTGGATTCCATTCATTTCACCATATCAACTTAATGCTTATTGTCCAGTCATATTGGAATCGCGACACACCCTTTAAAAATATCATTTTACTATGCTATTAATAGTAACAACCAAATGTTTTAGCAAAAAAACCCATTTGATGTTGGGTCTCAATATTTAGAGGAAATCAGGTTTTAAACTTTAGGAAAATTTCTAAATGTAAAAACCAAGATCTATTTTGATTCAGTCTTTAGGTTTACTATGGCATCTTAAGACCTCTTCCTAGTATAGTTAGCTGAACTATTTGATTGGGATGATATCCCACAGCAGGTAATTCATTGCTTTAAGTTACCTTTTTGGCAATATTGGGTAAAGCATTGAGCTGGTTTTGCACAGGACATTATCCACTGAGCAATGGAACGGAAAATATGCATATTGTTTTATTTATTTGAGGATGACCAACCAGGGGACAGACACATCCAATATGTAGGGAAGAGGAAAATGGAAAATAGAAGAGGGAAGAGAGCGCGAAACAATGGAACTCAAAAGATACGACTTGGCACACTTGGGTGTGGCTAGGAGCCATGGGTGGTGAATGACTAGACCTTAAGTGGCATGGCAGCTCAGGGGCTAGTAGGGTGTACCGCCTATGAAGACTGTGAGGTTTTCAATGTCATAACGAAGGAACCAGATTGGAATCCAGTTGCCCATCCATTTCTTCCATTTGTGTTGGAGTGATCCAAACAGCCAGGCTTGAAAGTGGTCAGCCAAATGGCTGTGGAATCTGACGATGGCTTGGTTAAAATTGTGGAGGATCCCATTAAAAGCGTCGAGGGTAATTGTGTGAATGGACCATATTGCAATACTCACAATTAGAGCCCTTAGCATCTGGGGAATAGGCGAGGCCATGTTGAGTGCCAGGATATCGCGGGATAGTTGGAATTCAGCTGTTGGTGATTGTTGAAACAAGTGCATCACGTTAGCCCAGATATGCGTGGACGGCAGGCACTCTTCCAGGTGGTGTGCTAGTGTGTTGGGTCCGCTGCAGATGGCGCATGTCTTGAACATTGAGAAGGTGCGGTCAGCTGTTCTATATGTATGGCGCATGTAGTGCCTCACTGTGGAGCACATTTGTGGGGATAAGAGGGGGCAGGTGACAAGGTCCCACACCTGCTTTTGGGTGCGCAAGTCATATGGGACGTCTTGGTAGTCTAGGTATACAATCTGGGATAGAGGAAAGGATGGTAGTGTGGCAGGCGCGTTAGTCACCGTTTGTCCCCTGTGGAGCTGCACATAACCAGTTTGAGGGTTAATGTCTTTGGATTGCTGTGCATAGGAGAAGCTCCAATCCTCTTGTCTTAAGTTTTACAGGATGCGTTTGAAATATTGGTTGGTGTTGTGTGGTCCGGTGGTGGTTGGATGTGTTGCAAGGTACTTCATCAGAGTTTTAGGGTTGGAGGGGGAACTCAGATGTAGTGCCTTTGCGAAGTTGGTTTGGGCTGCCTTAGCCCAGTGGGGGGATGTGGGTTGAGTGACGTTGTGAGAGCCACCCATGAGCTGAGGATTTGTGTTGCTCGTTCTGTGAAGTTGAGCAGCCCCATCCCGCCTTTCTTCCGTGGGCCATACATGGTCTCCAGCCTGAAAGGTGCGCGGTAACCAGACCATATCCAGTTCTGCAGGAGCTTGTAGAATGCGTTGGTAAAGTTGGCAGAGAGGGAACCGCGTGGGCAACAAACCATAGCTTTGACAAGATCAGGGAGTTGGCTAACACAACTCTTCCAGTTAAACTAGCTTTACTCCTCCGCATACATGTCATTTTATTTGTGATGTTGTCCAAAATGTTGGTTTCGATGGTGTCAAGTACATATCCACCAGCTTCGAGCCATATGCTCAGATGACGGACTGGGTTGGTGGCGGGGTGGTGTGCAAAGGTAAACACAGTGGTTTTACTGGCTTGGATCGTTGTTGTGTGGTTGGATGTGGAGTTGGTTGGTTTGTGTGGTGGTAAGAGAGTGAGGCCCAAAACAAACTGAATTTTCCCATAACATCTACTTCTGTTTTCTGTTTGTTCAGCATGGTGTTACTCACTGACTCATACTAGTGATTAATGCGCTCAATCGCCCTGGCATCCCTATTGCCTGAGACTCCAACAACGCAGTCGTCAGCAAAGGCGATAATTTTCGGTTGGTAGTTGGCTCTCCAACCTGATTTCAGTGAGCTTTGAGTTTACAATGCGGAGGAGAGGGTCAAGGGTAAAATTGTATAGTAGGGGGCTAAGCGGGTCACCTTGTTTGAGGCCCCTTTGGGGGTGATGGTGTCAGTTAGGAAACCTGGGCCTCTGATTGCAAACCTGGCTGAGCGCGTTAGGAGGAGTGCCCAGCTTATAAAACGGGGTGGTAGGTTGAAAGCCTTTAGACACTGTTCTAGGTAACCCTAGTGCACTCGGTCATATGCTTTCTTTTGATCCAGGAAAGCAAGGGCGCCTGTGGGGTTATCTTGGCAGATGTTGGCAATTGTGTGGATGTTATCCCAAATTGAGCGATTTGGGATGAATTCAAACTGATGTGGGGAGAGGGCTGACTGAGAAATGCAACCCAGACGCTTAGCTAAGATCTTAGTATTTTGGTGTCAGTATTGGTGAGAGCGATTGGACGCCAGTTGTTTAGGTCTGCCTGGTCTCCTTTTTGAAGAGTGTGACCACATATGCGTCTTGGCCGCCAGGTAGTAGGGATGTGTCTTCCAGGCACTTGTTTATAGTTGCCAATAGTATTGGTGCGATATAGTCAAAATATTCATTGAAAAATTCATATGGTAGGCCATCAGGCCCAGGGCACTTTTTGCGCGGAGTTGATCCTACTACCTCCCATAGTTCATCTTTAGTGATGGGTGCGACAAATTCTGGTTGATCAGCTATAGTTTCAATATTAGCGGATTATAAAAATTTTACAATTTCTCTAGGTGATGTTAAATCTGCCTTGTACAGGTCAGTGTAAAATCGTTGTAATTCAGCCAATATTTCAGATGATGTGGATGCCAGTGTGTCATCTGCTCAGCGGACCTGTGTGCAAGTCTCCAAAGTTTAAATTGGTATAAAATGGTGGAAGAATTGGTCCATGTGAATTTAACCGGATAGGATGTATTTTGATTTTTAGCATACACAGTGTAGTGCTGGTGTTTTCTAAAAAGGAGTTTACCTGTGTAGATAGCTGGAACCACAGGTGGCCTCATTGGGGGCTGTATCCCTCGCGAGGTATGTTGTATTCTAAATGCTGAAATGTCTGATAGCCTTGTTGATTGTTGCAGATGTTGCGGCTGTTTTTCTGGAGTTCAGGTGGCAGGCTTTCTTGGTTTCTTGAGCCTTGAATATTTCCCACTCAGTGATAGGGTTCCCGTTGGGTGGTCATCTTCTTGCTGTGTTGTTAGCACCATCTCAATCCAAAGTTTAAGCTCCTGAAGATGGATGGTGCTTGGGTGAACTCTGTGCCATGTTGATGGCTTTTGGTATTTTTCTTAGGATGATAATGCTATCAAGACCATCCGGTGGTCGGAGAAAGGGATAATTGTTGTTGTAAAATCTGATACCTGGTGACAAAAATCTATAGGGGCGAGCATCAGGTCAATCCGGGTCATTGAGACCAGCTGGTTATTGTTGTGGTGGCTCCTCATCATGTTGGCCAGGGTGGGGGCTTGTTTGGGAATGGTGTCGCACAGGCCCAGCATTGCCTTTAGTATGTGTAGTTCCATGTGGCCGTGGGGTATAGCCTTAGACTTGGGCCAGTGGTTGGTAATGGTGTTAAGCCAGAAGTTGAAATCTCCCATGAAAAACGTTGCATCAGGGAAAGGAAATGTAAGGATATTGGAGAATAAATTTTGGCAGTTGTTTGGATCATTTGGGGCATATACACATGCCGCGGTGAAAGTTTCTCCATTCCACTTGAGATCTTCTAGAAGCAGCCATCCCTTCAGGTGGGAGAATGTGCTTCAGATACTTACTGGAGGATTACAGATAGTTCAAATTACCACCCCACTGTGGTACGTCCAAAAGGATTTGTCCAGAAGGAGCATGGTTGACCATTACTCCTCCTCCCCCAGTGGACAGTGGGGTTCTTGGACGGCCAGGATGTCCATGGGGATAAGCGCAGGAAAGCCATTTTTTGGCCCAGGACATGGGGCCTTGGCTCCCGCAATGTTGAGTGTCCCTATGGTGATTGTGGTAGTCTGCGCATCAGGAATGCTGGGGCGACCCACTGAGGTCACCCAGTTCCTTATCGCAGGTCATACTGCAAGTATGGGGCCAATAAGCCAGATTGGTTCCAGTGTGTTGGTGAGTGGTCATAGTACTGGTTTTGTTCAGTTTCTTCTGGCTTGGATTACTCTGTGGAGTTTGGGTCTGGCATGGGTTGACTTGTGCCCCATCAGCGAAAAATTTCCGCTGCTTGCCTGTGGGTTTAATGGGCAGAAACTAGGTGTTGGGGTGATTAGGTTTTGTGCATGAGTGTTGTCATATTGTGATTGGCTGAAATGGTCTTCCATATCATGCGCATGAGCCATATCATCATTAATCACATGTGATTGGCTGGGAGGATCCACAGTGGTGCATGGTGGATTTGCTCCAGCATGGTTGGAGGTGTTTGTTTGGTTGTGTCCAAAATTCATCATTTTGGTTGCATTGGGTTATATGTGGGGGATCTGATTGGTTATTCCGCTGCGCTGCCATAGCATCCACCTGAATCTGTTCCAGGGAAATCATGGTGTGAGCTTGGGTCTCGGAGGAACTCATGGCCTGCTTGCGGGCAGTCTGTGCATGACAATGGTCCTTGCACAAAATGGGCTCAACCAAAGTGACGTCAGCTCTTTCACCCCAATAGAAGGCGAAAGTGGAGTCCTTAATTTTGCCAAAAGTTGGGCTTGTTTTGTCCATATTGTCCTCACAAACTTTCTGGTGCTATAATCCCACACTTGATGGGGCATGCGTTGTCTTTGTGGCCTATAGCTGAGCAGAATTCGCAGATAGGTGGGGTGTGTTATGGTGTGATGCGGAAGGGATGAGATATGCTGCCATTGGGGAGGTTGATGGTTGCCATGTGTGGAATGATGTTGATATCCTCAACCACATCCTGATCAGGTTCTATAATGGCTATTGCCTTCCCTGCACACAGGTAGTGCAGGAGGGGTAATTTCTCAAATTTCAAACTGTTTGATTACGCCATAACCTTTGAGGCCCTCACAGAGCTCATCCGTGAGGATATCATGGTGCACGGTGCTCAGGAGTTAGTCAAATATGATAAATTGGTCATATACCTCATTCCATTGTGTGTGCACCATGCGGATGGTGCAGTCTTTGTTGTTAATTTTTATGGAGAATATGACTTTTGCTGCTTCTGCTGCTTCCTCTGCGGACATAAACCTGACGTCCACCCATCCTCTATGTAAATTTTTATAATTTACCGAGACAGTGTCCAGGAAAGTTGTGGAGAAGGCCTCCCCCATTTTCCGATGATATAAGGGAAGTATCGCTGAACATAATTCCAAGGCCATGCTCAAGGGAGGACAGGGATTGGGAGTGTTCTATTTTGGTATATGCGCCCATTTTTTGCAGAAATTGCAAAACTCTGGGTGCGGCGCTGTGCTCACCCTTTTTGGTGGGAGGGTGTGTCAACATTCTGCTGGGGCCTTTTTCCCTGGTGGGTTGGGAGGGCTTTGGGCCTTTCGCGCTGGCCACTTTCGCCCAACTGGTGTTGTTGCGGACAAATTTGCTCATATTTCCTGGTTGATTGTCAATCTTGGAGAAAATTTCATAGAATCATGTTACTAAAAAGTGATAGTAACGGGAAAGAAAAGCAAATATGCAGATTATTGATTCTTAATAAAAACTATTATATATAAGATGTGGAGCAATTGCCCTGATTGACACTTTTACTATAATATAAGAATGCAGAATCTATCTTCAGACTACTCAAAAACCTCCTCTTCTCATTCTTCCACTCAACTCTTTGCTCAGTATTTTTTGATTGATTCCGCCCTGCTGCTTAGTAATCTTCTATTAGTTCTATTTTAGGAGTTTTTGTCAATCTTGAGGTTTTGCCAGAATTCCCTCAATTCACCAAACTATCAATATTACGATTGATTAAATTAACATCAATATAATTTCCGCTCAATCTTGAGGCTCACCATGTTTAATTTACAATATGCCAGAAATATAGCTTATCATCAGTTAATATCAATTTCTCAACATTATCCTCCCCCTTTCAACTGGATGATAAGCTCCTATTGCTTGTATGCTTGGAGGAAATTTTCATGAATTCATTTGATAATCTATCCACTCACATGTTCCTTTATGGTATAGACATTGATACCAGTCTTCTCATTTTTTTAAATGGCCCAGTCCAAATGTTAGCGAGATTGTTCTTCCATTAAAATCCATGTTGGTCGTGGAACAAGACATGATCTCCTACAGTAAACTGGTGGAGTCCACTACATCTACTCTGGTCAGTTACCTGATCACAAATTTTCTTAGCCAAGATGGTAAAATATGCTTCTGTTTGTAGTTTGGTCAGCGTCTCCAATAGATTGGTCATATAACTCTGTGGTTCCACACCACCAGTACCTTCCACACAAGAGTAAATCATGTCAGGTAAAACTGGATGTCTACCATAAAGCAGTTGAAAATAATATTTGCCAGTGGAAAAATAGTAGAAGATAATATATGCAAGGCAGCTGTGGGTAGGAGGGTACTCCATACAGAGGGTCAATCATTCACAAGCTTGCAGAGTATGTTTACCAATGTTCCTTTAACCCATTCCACCATTCCATTGGCTTCTGGATGGTAGGGTGTAGTCAAGGCCCCACGTATTGCCTCAGTTCGTTTAACTTGGGCAGGATATGCAAAGTGAAGTTAGTTCTGTTGTCCATTAAGATGAACTGCAGACAGCCATGTCAGTGTATGACACACTCCATAATAGACTTGGCAGTGATAACAGCCCCAAATCAAAGATTGCCCTTTCTTCCATCCATCTCTTCAAATGTTCAATTGCTATAATTATGTACTTATATTTGTTCATGCTAGTTGGCAAAAGGCCCACCACATCAAGAGAAACAGAATGACATGCAAATCGGGGCTTACCCAGCTGTTATGTGGTCTTCATGTGGAAAGGTTTCTCCACTTGGCTTGATGACAACAGCTAACCATCACCAGCACATCATAATGCATGCTTTCCCAATTGTAGTGGGGTCACAAAAAACTCCAGCGTTTTCCACAACCCATCATGCCCTACAACCCAATGTGCATCCACAATAATCGCTGGTCTAGCAGAGGGTTTAGGGAAACTCAGCGTCAATTCCCTAATCTGCTTATATAGTTCCCCATCATGTAAGTGGATATCCTGTCTAAACCCATCTAACACTTTGATCACTTGCAGTGGTTATCGTGCTATTTTCCCACCACCATCTTATCATACATGGGCCAAAAATCGCCATAATAGTGACTGTCAGTAGCCATGAATGATAGTCTGCATCTTGATGTTTTGCTCCCAGACGATGTACAATCTCAAAATCATATGCTTGGAGCTTCAAAGCTCATCGTATGAGCCATCCTGTAAGGAGAGCGTCTATAACTCTCCCGTTCCCAGCGTGGTAGTGCACTGTGCACAAGGCCCACATCAGGGAACTGGTCGATAGTGTAAAAACCATTAGAGCCCAGCAGAAGGTGCTGGAGCAAAAACAGCTTAGGCATAGAAAAATGAGATTTATGATAAAAATGCCAGTGAATGTGGCGCGGTGCACATATTAGAAAGGGTTAAGTGACTCAGGTTGGAATACCTGGGCGAACAAATGGTGCATGAGTTGAGAGCTGCAAGGTCCTTGCAATGGCAAGAATAACAGAACGCGAGACCTCCTCAAAGAGGTTCATGCACAGGAGCAATTGGAATATCATGATAAATGGTAAAATAACTAAAATGGGAAAAAGGTTTATTTGCAAAGTTGACCAACAAGGACTGTTGGTCATGGAAAACGTATTTAAGCCTGGATGGGGAAATTGGGGTTATGCCGCAGTGGGCCCAAGCACTGACTCACCAATAGGGTGATACTGCCATCAGAGTTAGTGAAATAAGCTGAAACTGACTTCACTCAAGTGATTGGCTGAAGTTGTATTTGACCTAATCACATTATTTTGTAGATAAAATGGGTTTTGAATCCCCATTCCTCGACTAACCAAACTGAACCATCCGCCTTTATTTAATAGATAGTTTGTTTTAACGCTTGGCCTGACGTCAGGGGCTGGGCACTTGGCACACCACTAGGACCAACCTGGGAATATTTTGCCCTTACCCAGCGCTGGTCTAGGGTGTGCTTCAGGTCTGGGAGACCCTGTAGCTTCACCTTTTGGGCCTCCAGGCACCCAGCCCTATCTTTGGGGTTGATCCCCACTATTATGTCATGTGTGCATGACATTACCCTCTCCTCCCAATGGGGCTCACCCCCCTCCAGGGGCTTGTGTCAGGGAAAAGTTCATGTGGGCAGGGGCCAACTTCATAGCAGCGACGGTCGGTTTAGGTTGGGATCTGGAAGCCTGGGGAAAATGCTGGTGGAAGGCGTCAATCAGATCTTGGGCATGCACACAGTCGCGTGCTGGATCCAACTGTTCTATGCAGCATCAAAGCCCTTCCAGTATACCAGGTACTCCAGTCTTCTTTTAACGCGGTGGGAGGCAACTATCTCTTCCACCTCCCACTCAGGCGCCCCATCCACGAGATAGGCCTCAGGAGTCTCTGGTGGGGGGCCCTCAAACAACATGAGTTTGCTCTCATGAAACACCGAGAAGATCCAAAATGAAGGGGGAAGATCCAGCTAGTATAAGGCATGACCCACTATTCCAACAATGCGGTAAGGTCCAATCCTCTTAGGGCCTAGCTTCTTGCATGGCTGCTTGATGGGAATGTTACAAGCATCAAGCATCACAAGATTCACTTCTTTGTATGCAGGACCCACTCAGCGCTTCCCATCAGCGTTCTCCTTATATACCTGTATTGCCGCCTCAAATCTTGTGGAAATCCCCTGGTGGACCTTCTTGATTGTCTTAGCAAAGTCCACCATCGCTTCAACCTTAGACCCACAGCTGGGCTCCATGTTAAAGGCGGGGTTAAAGCCACGTCTGGCGAAAAATGGAGAACAACTGATCGAGGTGTGCAAGGAATTATTATAACTAAACTGGTCCATTGGTAGGTGAGACGCCCAATTGGAACGGTCTATGGCGGTGTAACACCGCAGAAAACTGCTCCAAGCACTGGTTCACTCGTTCAGTCTGCCCATCTGATTGTGGGTGATAGGCAGTCGAATGGCAAGGGCGAATCTGGAGAGTCTTACACAACTCTTCCCCAGTTCTGCAAGGAATAAAGTAGGCAAACTTCGTTAACCAGTCCACCACCACCATGATGGCACCATAACCATCCGAAACAGTAGTTTTACAATAAAGTCCACAAGTAGGGAAGTCCAGGACCCTTCAGCTTTCTGGACAGGTACCAACAACCCCATTAAAGGTTGACGATTTGGCTTCATTTGATTTCAGACTAAACATTCCTTACAGTACCGCCCCACCTGAGCAGGCAAGCTCTTCCAATTGTATGTGCGCCGGATTAACTCTAATGTCTTTGCTTTCCCAGGATGACCAATGGTGAGTTCATCATGATGGTCCCGGATGATTTCCAGGCGAAGTGGTCCAGCAGGAACCCATAGGCGCCCCTGGAACCACACCATCTCATCCTTCATGTGATATCCCCTGGAGAGATCCTCTTGATTCAACTCGCACTTAGCAAGTAATGTAGTATATTCTGCTGCCAGCGGCTGAGAAAGGACTACCTTCCTGAACATACTATATTTCTCCGCGTTTTCCAGAGGTGCAAGCGCGGGCCCGTTGGACAGAGGAGAGGGTCATTAAGGCAGAAGTTTACTTGGAGGAATCATTGCCTGGGTGTTGTGAACTTCCACCTCCTTGGGATCGGGCGCTAAAGCCGGGTTGCGGCTCAAAGCGTCTGCCAAACCATTATCCTTGCCCTTGGTGAACTCATATGTGAATGCGAATTGGGCAAGGGTCTCATGCCAACGGGTCTGCCATGGGGTTAAGACATGAGGAGCGCGGTAGTAAAGCAAGGCACGGTGGTCTGTACATACCCAGAAAGGTTGGGATGAGCCATGCAAGTGGTGATATCAATATGTCAGCGCCTCCACCACTGCTAGTAACTCCTTATCATAAACAGCGTAATTCAACTCAAGCAGAGACATCTTCCTAGAAAAATATCCCACAGGATGATCTATCCCATCTTTGCCTACTTGTAACAAGGTGGCCGCTATGGCGAAGTTGGAGGCATCAGTCAACACAATAAACTCCTTTGAAGGGTCGACATGGCAAAGAACAGTTGTGAACAACGGGGTGCACTTCACTGCTTGGAAAGAATCCTCCAAAGTGGGGGACACTGAAGTACCTTGGCACCACTAGCCTTGTATAAGGGAGCCGCCACCTCAAAAATATTGGGAGTGAACTTCTTGAGGAACGTGCATGTCCCCAAAAAGCTCCTTAATTCCTTAACCAAGGTGGGGTTAGACCACTCACAAATAGCCTTCTCCTTTTCTGGAGTTATCGTGTGTCCTTGGTCAAACATGACGTTGCCCAGAAATGTGACCTGGGACTTAAAGAACTCGCACTTTGATATTTTCAACGTAAGACTGGCTGCCTTTAACCGCTCCACCACTTGCCAAAAGTGAACTTCATGGGACTCCTGATCATGGGAAAAGACCAGGATATATCCATATAGGCGACTGCACATACCCCTAAAAGGTTTCCTAACATTGCATAAATGCGGCGTTGAAAGATACCAGAGGCATTCTTAAGCCCAAAGGGCATGACCCAAAACAGGACGATCCCTTTTCTGGTATGGAATGTGGTAGACCACTCTTGTCCCTTTTTAATCTGAATCTGATTGAACGCTTTAAGTCAATCCAGCTTAGAGAAGACCTTCACCTTCTCCACATAGCGTGCAATCTGAGAATACAAAGGGATGAGATGGAGATCTATTACAGTAACGTTGTTAAGGTTACCATAGTCTAGGCAGGGGCGTAAGTTACAATCAGACTTCTCCACGAAGAGTAGAGGGGAGCATACAGGGAAGGTACGCTGAAAAATCGCACCCTTGGCTAACTGTTCCTTTACCCACACATCCAACGCCTCCTCCTCCTGGACAGTCAATGGGTATGTAGGGGAAGAGATATGCACCAGATCCACTGTGAGCTTGAAGTCACAATCAAACTCAGAGTGCTCAGGGAGTGCGTTGGTAGATGCTGCATCAAAAGAGGATTCCAAACCCTCCAAGCAAGAAGGTATAGGAATTTTCACTGAGGGCTTCTGCATTGAGGCAAGGCGACAAGTGATACGGTGGGGCCAATGGGGCAATTTGCCTGGGGCGTTTTCTTCCAACAAAGGCACAATGAATATGCGACCATTCTTCATGGTGAGGGACAAGGTATTCTCCTTCAGGTTAGTTCTAACATCAAACTTCCACCACCACTCCACGCCCAAAATGATAGGGAACAGGAGGTTTTTAATTGCACTGAAGTGATCAGACAAGTGGTACTTGACAACCTGATAGTCCACTGTCCCAATGATCTTTAAAGTGGGAATAGCTTTGAATGCCCCTCCTCTAACCACATCACCTTGCAAGTAACTCAGCTTAAGGTAGTCAGCTAAGTACTGGTCCATATAGTTTCCAGAAGCGCCAGTATCCACCAAAATAGTAATAATGAGCTTCCCTAAAGGGGAAGGGAGGGTGTGTAAGTCCCGGGGAACATCCTCTGGGCGTCAATTGGGCTATTTTTCCATTTCCAAGAAAGAAGGTACTGAAGAGGATAATCATACCCCTCGTAACTCAGGGCGATCTCGCTCACAAGGTAGACTAGCGCTGGGTAACAGCCTTTCACTTCAGATCCTGCTCTCGGTACCCACACTCTCTTAGCAGAACTGTTAAGAGGAATCAGTGAAATCTGCATCAAGATTGTCAAAATAAAATTAATCGCAACTAATTTTAGTGGCAATCATCCTGATGCTCAGATTTCAAATGGTCAAAAAGGTATGAATACTAATATATTGGTCAGAATGCCCAACGTTTGTGGTTTGGTTAACATGACAATCGAAAAAGTCTTCCCCCCTCCCAAATCTGCTAGGCAGCACCCCCAATGGGCAGGTGATAGCATCTGACACCATCAACGAGGTTTCAAAGCTTCCTGCTAGCAAATTGGGCGTTGCTCCTGATGCAATGCCACTGAATGAATAGCCCAGCAACCGAGCATGGACAGGTTGGGTGTCCTAAACCCGTTCCTAACCAAATGGGTCCACCCATATGTGGGGTGGTCTTGGGGGATTCCCACTGCTCGTCGGGCCAAACGCTGTCATGCCAACCATCAGAAACGTAGTGAGCGTTATTTTGAATGTTCAAGGTCAAACTGACAGTGACTTGGTCCGCTGCCAAATTTTGCGATGTTGGTTCCCAGGGAACTAACCCGCCCATTCCAAAATAATTTGCCACTTAGGTCGAATTTGTGGGACCTGATCCTGGCTTGTTTTCCCTCAAAATTGATGACTATTTAATCAGGCTCATTGCACTAAGAATATTTTTGGTTGATTCTCTTTCATTAGGTTTTCCAATAAAACAACCTCTCCTAAAATCCCATTTTTATATGTTAAAATTGAGATCCCTTCCAGCTCCATATTTATCATACCAGCAGCTGTGCCTCTGGCATTCTGGTTTGCCATTTGGGTGCTCTGGCATCCAGGCTGGTAGGCCAGTCTAATTCTTACTTGCTGTTCGCCTGACTGGGTGGCAGTCAATAGAAAATACCCAGAATGGTCTTTATTTATTGAAGACAATGACAATACTTCACCAAACATTTATTCTTCTGGCTCAAGCATGTCAACATAATATGTTTTAGAATCAAAGAAGGGAGAGGGATATTTGGCCTCTTAATACTGAGGCCACATACCCCACCATGCCTTCTGCAGGTGCATATACTTTGTCATATTTAAAACGAAGTTCCTTCTCCACCTCCTGAGTGCGCCAGCTCATGGTAGAGGTCAACCGTGGATTCCTAGGGGTAATCTGATACACTGGAATAGGGTCCTCATCCAGACCATATGAACAAATAAACGTTTCAGAGATAAAGTCCAGGGTTTTGTTATAAAACGCGTTTTTAGATGTGAATGACCCTATCCCTGGAACCACGATGGAATGCCCAACATTATCCAAGGTCAACACCCCCAGGCCCATCTGCGCCAATTCCGCTGGCATCATCTGAACGTGATGGCGAGGGAAAATTCGTTTATCAGAGTGAATTTTAATAAATTCAGTAGAAAGTTGGGGAATCACGACTTTCAGACATTGAAGCGTCCAAATCCACCAGGTACAAACATGAAGGGTGGATACTTTCCATTTGGAG
Organism: Massospora cicadina; assembly: GCA_022478985.1. Taxonomy (NCBI): domain Eukaryota; kingdom Fungi; phylum Entomophthoromycota; class Entomophthoromycetes; order Entomophthorales; family Entomophthoraceae; genus Massospora; species Massospora cicadina. Next base: position 48,686 of record JAKSZP010008225.1, read on the forward strand.
GCAACCACAATAATGCTGAGTTGCTCCAACCTGCGGTAAAAAGAGGAAGCAGTGGTGCGCTAATGACAGATGGAGACCACAGCTGATGGCCACTGTCTCCACTTCAGAAAAGTTTCACACGGAAAAAGTTCATGCACATAAGAAAATTTGGTTGGTCTACTAATGTAAGAGAGTGTCTATAACTCTCCTGTTCCCAGCGTGGTAGTGCACGGTGCACAAGGCCCACATTAGGAAACTGGCCAATAGTGCTAAAACCATTAGAGCCCAGCAGAAGGTGATGGAGCAATAACAGCTTAGGCATAGAAAAATGAGATTTATGATAAAAATGCCCATGTAAGTGGCGCGGTGCACATATTGGAAAGTGTTAAGTGACTCGGGTTGGAGTAACCTGGGCGAACAAATGGTGCATGAGTTGAGAGCTGCAAGGTCCTTGCAATGGCAAGGGTAACAGAACGCGAGATCTCCTCAAAGAGGTTCACACGCAGGAGCGATTGGAATATCATAATAAATGGTAAAATAACTAAAGCGGGAAAAGGTTTATTTGCAAAATTGACCAACAAGGACTGTTGGTCAGGGAAAACATATTCAAACTTGGACAGGGAAATTGAGGTTATGCCGCAGTGGGCCCAAGCACCAACTCACCAATAGGGCGATACTGCCATCAGAGTTGATTAAATAGGCCAAAACTGACTTCACTTGAGTGATCAATTGAAGTTGGATTTGACCTGAGCGCGTTATTTCAAAAATTGACCAGGTTTTGAAACCCCGCTCCTTGATTAACCAAATTGAACTGTCCTTGCTCATTTGGTAAATTGTTCATTTTAACGCCTGGCTCAACGTCAAGGGCTGGGCACTTGGCACCCCACTAGGACCAACCTGGGCATATTTTTCCCTTACCCAGCGCTGGTCTAGGGTGTGCTTCAGGTCTGGGAGGCCCTTTAGCTTCACCTTTTGGGCCTCCAGGCGCCCAGCCTTATCTTTGGGGTTGATCTCCACTATTATGTCATGTGTGCATGACACATCCCTCAGGTTTACGAGATTTTGCAGCCAACGCAAAGATGCATGGTCCATTATTACTTGGAATTTTACCCTGTGGAGGTATACCTAAAAGTGTTTATATACATATATCACCGCTAAGCACTCCAACTCAGTAATGGTGTAATTTTGTTCATGACAGTTTAAGCTTTGGCTACAATACATGACAGAATGGTTTACACTATCATCATCCTTCTGAAGTGATCTTACCCCTACAGCGGAAAGTGATGCATCCATTTTCACTATGAATTGTTGTTTGAAATTGGGATATTGCAAAGTGGGCGTGATCACAAAAGCGGTCCACAAGACATCAAAATCGTTTTGACATCTTTAAATCCAGTCAAAGTTGGAGTACTTCTAATAACTCAAAGAACGGTGCCCAATACAACTGAAGCTATGAATAAACTGCTGGTAGTACAGGACCATTCCCAAAAACACTTGGATATTTCACTTATTTTCTGGCTGAGTCATCTTATTTATAGCTTTTCACCTTTGTCAGCTGCAGTTTTAGCCCTTTTGAGTCCACCACGAGCCCAAGGTATTCCAACTACTTTTAATAAAGTGAAACTTCTGAGGCTTGATCTTAATACTAGAATCAGCGAGTCAGTGGAACACTTGTTCCAAGTGGAGAAGATGCTCTGTGAATGTTTGCAAGAACACGTTGATATCATCAAGGTAAATTAAAACGCAGGAAAGCTTCAAGTCACCTAAGATTGTATCCATAGCACGCTGGAATGTAGCCATGGCGTTGCAAAAACCCTGTGGCATACATTTAGGCTGGAATCACCCTTTTGAAGTGATTATAGAACATTTCTCATGTTCCGCAGCTGGAAATTTGATCTGACAGTACCTCAATATCAAATCCATGACGAAAAATTATTAGCCCCTCCAAGTCGATCTAATGCGTCATCAATCTGTGGAAGGAGGTAGGAATCTTTCTTTCTAACGCTATTGTGCTTTTGATAGTCAATGACCATCCATTTGATGACATCCTTTTTATTAACAATAAGCACAAGCGATGCTATGGGATCTTAGATCGCTCTAACATCGCTTGTTAAATCAATTGGTCAACCTCATCAGAGACAACCTCTTATTCCACTTTTAAACGCCTGTTAGCCATTAATGAATGGGAGGGTGATTTCCCTTGTCTACCTAATGCACCACCCCACGTGCACACCCCAAATCATGGTCATTGGAAGCAAAAATATCTCAGTATTTTTTAAATAGAGCCTTAGTCCTATCTTTCTGTTCTTCTGACAATCTGGTTAGAGCTTCCCACAGAACCACTGCCATTATACCAAATGGGGATTTTTCTGGTAGGCTGAGGTCCTCCCATGATCTGAAGATGTGAATATGGTGAACCTCATCAATAGGAGTAAAGTGTAAGTAAGCCATCACTTGATGCCTTTGGACAGTCATAATCTCCTTCTGCAGGTTTGCTATCAGCACTTTACTTCCCCCTTCCCAGGTAATAATAACACAGGAGCCACATGAGGTACAAGCCGTAATTGCTGGTAGGGCCCCATAATCTCCCCATCTAAACCTTCTGTGTTGTCAATTTCAAGATCCATCCTTAATATGACCTGATATGGATAGTATGCTTACAGTGCTCGCATCTTGTAGCGGAATACCTTTGTAATCATAGATCTGGTTGGGGAGAACTCTGGTCCTCCTCTTCATCCGCCAATATTGGACTGGGATAACCCCACCACTATATGAAAAATTGATCTGGCAGGAGCGGATCAGGTCCTTTAGGATTCCTCTAGAGTTAAATCAAATGGGAATCTGTTGTCCCAAGAAACTAATGGTTTCATCCGCCATATTGACCATGGCTCTAATCGCCTCATGAACGCAGCACCAATCAACATGTCATAGTTATTATTTGGCAGAACCACCTCTGGAGCAGAAGCCTTAACCAAACCAAATTTCAGAGGTAACGCGCTGTAAGCGCCTTTAAGAACAATGATCTGTGCCCCCGCAGTCCCATAAACTACTCTGTGATCCACATCAGGCTTCAGGCAGCTTAGCCATGAGCGTGGTGAATATTATGCTAACTGGGGCACCAGTATGTATAATAGCTTGTATTTTTGTGTTCTAAACAAAAATATCATAGTAGATTCATTCTAAATAAGAACCACTTGTGCTTATTATGTGAACGTCCAAGGTCTTTTTGTTACCAAGAAAAGTGACTATAACCTCTCTGACATTAGATGACTCCTAAGAAATTTTTCTACCGGATTGGCTACGTTAACCCCATTAGGGAGGTGACGTCCATAGAGAGTCCAGCATTACTCATGCCATTTCGTTTAAAAATTTGCCGTGCATACAGCTTTTGCATATCTGGAAGAACTCTTAGCCTGAAGGGGGATAGTCACTTTTTTGAATGGAGGCTGAGGTATCAGCCAGAAGTTGTTGGTATAATAAGTCGTCAGGTTGGGTACAGGGGCAAACGCAAAGAGACTCATGGGAATTGTTAGGGACAATTAAATTCGAATTGGTGGAGGTAGAGCATCCCATCTTTACTCTGCTTGAGCTTTTCCCTGCTCAATCAAAACAGATAGCACTGCATGCACTGGTTATCTGGGCAGTTAGCCACATAATGCCCTTTTCATCTTCATGAGAAACAAGCACACATAAATGGTTTCAATCTATAGTTTGCACCTGAAAGGCCAGGTAAAAATAAACTGAAGTACAGAAGTCAGGTTGGGGATGGGGCGGCTGAGCATAAGGAGGGCGGAAAGGATCCGCCAATATATAGGGTGGATGTATATTACCCAACAGGCTATAACTGGGTCGTTAGGGTCCATTTCCTGATAAGTATGTAGTGGTGGTAGCAGAGGCCTTCCGCTCCACATTGGGAGCACTGAAAATAGTGGAAAGATGGTGCAAAGTGTTAACAATTTGAAAAAAATCTCGCATCTTCATTCTGTATGAGAGTCATAGCAGTATGCAGTTCAAGATATGGTTTGACTGCCGCCGTCATGGCTATGCCTACATCCTTGTTGGTTAAGATATTGGCTACCACTAACACATGAGCTTCATTAATTAATTGCTCTGCAAACTGCACCAGAAACTCATTATTGTGAAGCTGTATGGTCAGAAAGTTGGCTTTGTCCTGCGCCATCTAAGCCACGCCCCCAAACAGACGGAGCACAGTCTCCTTCACCTCATGATATGATACAGAACTATTTTGGAGGTAACTGGTGACCTGGAAGTGCTCTCAACATCCATAGCGGAAAGACAGTTTTACTTTCCGCTGATCTGATGCCCCTTCCATGGTAAATTAAACCATTTAAAATATCCTTGAATGTTCCCATCATGACTTAAAGGCAGTAACTTATTTATCCAAACAAAATCACCTCGCTTCAGGCTTTTGGCGCCAGGGACAGACAAAATAGGTTCCAAACGGACAAGAGGAACATCCCCACTAGAACTGAAATTGGGTCGTGCAGATGGATGCAAATCTTCCAAAGTGGACTGGGAAAAAGTTGGATTGCGAGGAGGAATTGCTGCAACCCTGAGGGATACTCGCTGACCAATCCATAGCATTCTTCTCCAGACTTATCGCTGATTGCCCCTTTCCCCCTTATCAGGATGTTCAGCAAAATGTTTTTCAATTAAATAATCAGCTTTAATTGAATAGCACTTACACCGGCCGTCTTGCACCCTCTGTTGAAGCGCTTCAAACTCACTTTGCATTATGCATTGGAATTCCCACTAAGAGTCCAGTTCATGCTCCATTGCCTAGAGCCTTGGAAGAACATCTCTAATGTGCCCTACATTCTTGCACTCTGCCATCCGGTGTCACACGCTTGTCAGTTTGCTTCATCTACTTGATTAGCAAGAGTGGCTAGTTCCCGCACCAGCTCCTCACTAGCCCATTGAAGGTATCCAAGTGCACTGGCATATCAGCATACTTACCATCTCAATGAATGGAAGGATAATGGCTCGTCTTTGAGCTGCCTGACTGAAGCTCTCCAACTAATTAATCTGACCCAGCAACTGAAAGTATATTGAGGACGCCAAAAAAGAGCTGGTTGTATGGTTGGCTGTCTGCTGGTTACTCATCTCAACATGAAGTTGACTAAATTCAACTTCCATAGAGTCAACGCGATCTGTCATCTACCGCTCTTTCAGAGTAACCCAGTCCCTGATATTTGCCACCGCTGCTTCAATACCTTTAGCCATTCCGCCAGGTCCACCATAAACTGGTTGGTTTTACCACCTAATTTTGTTCCATCTCAGATCCATTTCATTAATATGCTATGCCAGTCTAACAATCCCCCTATAACTCGGGGTAACTCATGATTAAACTTTGTAACTAATTAGTTCAAACATGGCGGATGTCTATAACATGTCTGTCCATGTGCACTAGCACCCCCTGTACCTCCAGAAAATAGTGATTAAGGTGGTCAAATAAAAGGCAAGTGTTTTGTTGTGCTTGAACAAACTGCATGACGTCCCTGATCTCAATGTTTTGTTGGGCTAACACATGCAGTAGTTGGCAGATTAAAGGCTGGAATATACAACCAACTATCCCTCGGCTCCATAAGTGCTGAGCTGGCAAGACAGCACCATGGTGGTAGCATCAAGGTAAGACATATACAACGCATAACGAGCTTCTTGGTCCCATTCGTTATAAAACAGACTCAGCGCGTGTTCCTCACATCACCTTCAATAGGACGGTACCCTTGCAAAATCCATTCCATAATACCTCAAAGTTGCTGAGAAGTCACATTATTGGATCTTCCATGTTGATTTAATGCCAATGTGGGACAAGTGCCTAGCTGCAATTCTATAATAGTATCATCATCTCTTGACTCCATCACCATGAATATTGCTGGTTCTGCGTTGGATGATTCCATTGTTTTTCCGGCATATCGATCATGAAATCTGATTAAATTTGGGTGTAAAGAGTGAGGGTTGCCATGATGCCCTAATGCTGATATGCTACAGTTGACCAGTGGCCCCCTATAGTGAGCACCACTGTTAATTTTTTGGTGATATGGGTTAAACTGCTGAGCTGGTTTTCACAGGGTATTAGCCACTGTGCCAAATAACGGACAATATGAAGATTGCCAATCCTTAATAAAAACTGATATATATATATGAGATTTGGAGCGATTGACCCAATTAACACTTTTACTATAATATAAAAAACGCAGAACCTATCCATAGATTACTGTAAAATCTTCTCCTCTCATTCTTCCACTCAACTCTAATTTCTGTATTCTTGGTCAACTTCACCATGCTGCTTAGTAATCTCCTATTCGTTCCATTTATGAGTTTTCATCTATCTCAAGGTTTTGGTGGAATTCCCTCAGTTTGCCAAACTATCAATACTATGATCAATTTGCTTCACATCAATATAATTTCTGATCAATATCAAGGCTCGCTTCAATTTTAATTTACAATCCGCCAAAAAGTATATCTTTTCATCAATCATATTAAATTCTCAAATCTAGAAATGTTTAAATCTCAATTAGAGGTGTTTAAACTTTTAGTTAGGGCTAAAATTCCAAACGCTTTTGTTCATATATTTTGAATTTTGGTACCTGTTTTCATGCACTAGAAAAGTTATTTTCATTGAAAATGAAGCATTGGCGGGTGCTGAGTGTAACGCGCTAGGTACATTTTGTAGAAAAAGGTAAAGTGAGCAAGCAACAGTAAACAACTTTCTAGTTATCTCCATTGTGTTTTCATATAAGTTTACGAGTTAAACAAACACCAAACTAACCCAAATCATCAAGGGAAGAAGCCCCTGAAAGCTGAATAAATTTGGGTAAGGACTATAGTGAAAATTAAAAATAGAAAGCAGTAGACTAAGAAGAATAGGCCGCAGATAGGTGCCAGATCTGCGCCCAACATTAGGTTCAGACCAGAACCCTAAACTAAGGATGACCATCACAATAAGGTTTTACTCAAGTGATTATGTTTAAAAAAAGCCATTTAAAATGGTGAAGACTTAGAAAGAAAATACATTAAAGTTATTAAAATTAGCTAAATATCTGAGAAAAGCAAAAACAATTCTCAGCTTCAATACTAATATAAAGGGATTTTTAGCTATTCTTTCCCATAATAATAACATCAGTTATTAAGATTTGATTCAAACATAAATTTTTGATAATCACACAGGTGAGATGAGCGAATTCAACAAAACCCAAATAAACTGGGAGAAAGTTGTATTGGGCAATGGCCAAAATGGTGCACCCAAGGGCAAAAAACACCCTGGAGGGGGATCAGGAGCCAACGCCGCCAAAAAATGCCCAAACCCATACACCGCCCAGGTTAGTGGAGTTAACCACAAAACAAAACCAATATATGGAAATACAGTATGCACAGCCCCTATTTAAAGTGGAACACGGGCTCCAACTTTTCTTAGGGATAGAATCCCCATACTCTGTGGGAGAAGGTAGGTGAGGCACAGGCCTCCCTCTTTCCCCATGCGGTGTACATTACCACCCACACCATCCACCACAGCTGGATCAATATGGTTTTTGAAACCAAATAAGATGCAGACACTGCAGCAAAAGTCTGTATCGAGATTGCCTCCTCTGAGGGCAAACTAATTGTGAGCACCGCACACACCATATGGAACAAAGCAAATATTTTGTTCAGCTCGTTTGACTCACTCACCAACCTCCCCCACAAACTAATTGAGGAGAACTCAGAATCAGCCTTCAGGGCTATGGAAAAATCAAACAACTATATTTTCAGCAATTTCACCTGATGCTGAACCTTTGCACAGGAAAGGCAATTGCCATGATCAACCTGGTCCCAAACAAAGCTGTGGACCTAACCAAAATCCCATGCACCGCAATGTTTCACCTCCCAGATGGGGGAGTGTTGAAAACTTTCTGCATCATACTGGAATGCGCACTGCCCATATGCAACCATTGCATTGCACTGGAGCACAAGGAACACGCGTGCCCCATGAAGGAGGGCATCTTAGTTCTGGACTTTTGTGACAATGCTATGGAAAAAGATGAAGAGAATTTTGGAAGAAATGGTCGATGCCATCCACGCTTTCCTCTGGGGAGAAAATGGGCACTACGTCCTCATAGACCCACAATTTTACCAAAATATGCAAATAGGTACAGAAGGACCACAAGCGGGCAGCGGCCAAGGCCACATCACTCGTGACCTCCTCCATTAACCTGGACCAAATCCAGATGGACAGAGAGAAAATTGGCCAAACTAGCCAATCAAACAGAATGCACAAGCCAAAGGAGCCAGGGAGGATACTAACTGAGCCAAGCATCCAGATCGGCCAACCCACGCTGAAGATTTCTCAACAATCTGAAAGAATCACCATGTGATCTCAATCAAATAAACTCACCTGGACAATTTGACTTAACTATGGGCGAGACAACAGGGCCCAGAACTTCAAAATCAAACCCCAAAACATCAGAACCCAATCAGCACACCAATCTAAGTTAAACAAAATCATGTGAATAAAAGATTAATACAATCCCTAAATCCAACAAAACCTGAGCAAATTCATCACAAGGTAAGGAGCCATAAAATGCCTAAGAGTGGACTGGACTAAACACATGGAGCAAGTCCAAGGCAATGAGCAGGGACTAGGGCGGAAGGCCCACCCAACTGCTCCTGAGGCGCCACAGGCACCTCAGTGTCAATAGGGATTCTAAACATCGCAGGAGCCAGGGCTCAAGAAACCCAAGACAAAAAGCTGGAAATCCCTTGCAAACCCCCTGTAGACATTTTGGCCATACAAGAAACCCTCTGTCTACAGGGGAAAGAGGGACCCTGGTCATCCAGGGTCTCACCTTCCCAGTCAATATGGACATCCCACTGTGGGGTGGTCTTCCGAAATAATAAAAAAACATTGTTGATCCCCTCATATCTGCACAGCTGCATCCTAGCCTTAATGATTGCAAACTAAGAAGCAACAATCTTGATAGCCTATATCTATGCAGCGTGCACCACAACTGAGATAAAGAATTCCTCAAAGCCATCTCAGCACACAACATCCCACTAGAAACCATCCTGATGGGCGATTTTAACTTCTGGGACAATCCCACAACAGACTGATGGCCCAACACCAGGTGATACCCACTGGGACACGTTGAGTTACGTGAGATAAAGACATCCCTTGGCCTGTATGACACCCTTCCCCCTGGGTCTCCACTCCTCCCCCACATGACCTGCCCCAGCATATGCAAAGGAATGCTCATCTTGATGAGCTGCATCGACCACATCCTCACACCAAAATCCTGCTGCTCATTTGTTTCTAACTTCACAACTATTATGAACAATTTCTCCAACCACCGCCTATTTTAATGCAGCTCCCACCAACCTGCACTCAAATGTAGACGTCACCCTGGAGGAAGCTATACCTGGAGAATATAAAATTACCTAAAATCTCCAAATGGGTAAAACATGAATCCACAAACCCATAATTTGCAACTCCGTTTGCATCAGATCCCATTGACACTTATGAAAATTCAAATTAAACTAATATACAATACTCGCCATCTCACATCACGCAAGTACACCGCAGATACAGCCATGATCAGGCGCATCTTGGAAGAACTAGACCAACTAGAACTAAACACCCCAAAATCTGGCTACAGCCCCAACTTGGGGTGCAAATGGGCGGAAATCTCCGCCTGCCTAAACGCCCTCATCTATGAACACCAACACAGAATTAAGGTATCACAGAAAGGTAAGTATATAAAAGAAGGTGAAACCTGTTCGCCATATTTCTTCTGCCAATACCACTCCCAAGTCAACATGCCCTAGTGCGCACAGGTCTGCAAAGCCAACGGCACCGTGGCAACTGACCCAAATGAGGTCAAGGTGGAAACACACAGCTATTACACTGAACTTTATTTTGACACCCCATCCAACCCCCAAAAAACAAAAGAAAATTTTACACACCACTGGAATACAGAGTGCATCACAGGACTATAGTCTCTTAAACCTGATAACGCAGGAGGAGCTCTGGAACACAGTCCACGGTGTACCACGTATGAATTTCCCAGGCCCTGATGAGATACCCTACAAATTTTATAAAACATATTTTAAACAAATCGCCCCCCTCCTCCTAGCTTCAATGAACCAGTGCCTGCTGGAGACACGTCTCCTGCCTGGAGGCCAGGACTCCTATGCCATTACCCTGTTTAAAAAGGGCGACAGACTGGACCTGGCCAACTGGCGCCCAATTGCACTCTCAAACACTGACACAAAACTACTCACAGAAATTCTAGCTACCAGACTAGGCACACTAGCCTCTAAAGCCCTATCACCCAATCAATTTGGTTTTACACCAGGGCGCTCCATCTGTTCTAATATACACACCGTCGCCAATATATGTCAGTCCAAAGCAACTGGAGCCCTGGTATTCCTTGACCAGGAGAAAGCATACAACCGCGTTAGCTGGCCATACTTGAAGGAATACCTAAGCGCCTTCAATCTCCCACCCAAGCTCATTAACTGGGCAATGCTACTCATAGAATCCACCTCTATGGCTGTGTGTAGCCCTGGCTTCCTAACCAACAAGATCACACCATGCAGAGGGCTTAAACAAGGAGACCCCTCAACCCACTGCAATACAACTTCAGCTTTGATCCCCTTCTCCACGTTGCTGACTCACGCCTCATGAGCATAACTGCACAAGCCAGCCCCCAGTCAAGATACTAGCCTTTGCAGGTGACTGCGTGACAGGTTTAGCTAACAGTGATGATGCCCGACAGTTGGAATGCACCCTAGAGGAATAATCCATTGTGAGTAATGCATCTCTTAATAAACAGAAATTATAAATAATCCTCCTAAGCAAATACATCAATAACTGTACCATAACACCCAAAGCCCACAACCACCCAAGACAAAAAACCCACTCATCCTACCCTTTTCATTACCCTCCACCACCACCCCTGTCCGCCACCTTGGTATATGACTGGAAACAGGGGTTATGCCAATGAGATGATTGAAAATAACCTATTACAATTGGTATCCAACTGCATCACCTCACTCAAGGGAAGATCCTTGGGGCTGACAGGACGAGTTGCAGTTGCCAACTTGCTCATCCTCCCAATATTGTGGTTCCCTGAACATGCAATCCTCTTCTTGCCCACCTTCATAACATCAATCCGCGCACTCATCTAGGGCTGGCTATGGCCTAGATCCCGTCCACCAGTGCGGGTGGAAACGCTATTTGGACAACGCTCCAGTGGAGGCATGGGCTTGATAGACTTTGAGAGCCATACCAGCCGCATTCTGGGCATCTGGATAGAGGAAGTGCTAACCCCAGACCTCCCACAACAGCACTGGTCCAGAGCAGCGAGGACCAACTTTGCGCAGGCGCTCAAAATACCTAAACCACCCAACCCACCCAACCTACTAATATACCTCACTAACCGCCCCAATGCAATGGGCTCGCACAGAACCCCACACACTTTAAATGCCTCCTCTGAGCCATTCGCTGCATTGGATGGACTGTCGCTAACACTGGCGCTGTGCAGGGAAGGGGACGACCCAGAGCCCATTTCATGATAAGAAAGCCAGAAGAACACCCCCAAAAAGACATACTCGCTATGACCCCACCCATCGCTAAAATTGACTATCTAGACACTTTGGACATTCCCTACAACCTAACAACACAGAAGGCAATATTGAGGCTGACGTACCATCCACTCTTCCAGCTGAGGGTAAGAGCCAACACCTGGCGTTGCCTGAAAAGGACCTATAGAAAGGCGGACTGAACCCATTCCCTCCATGCAACCTGCACAGTATGTGGAGGGAGGGCTCCCTACACCACCGCTTAGAAACCTGCCCCCCATCCAGAGCCATATGGCGGGAAGTTGCGCGCCTGCTTAAGATCCAAGATAACCAGGAATTCTCTATCTCATGGAGCCTCCTCGCGCTCCGGCTTGAGTTGCCAATTCCGTCTACCCTCCGCTCCCTAATTATATCCATTACAATGTGGATAATCTATTCATTGCCTAGGATGAGTACAAGGGTACTGTCCCAACCATCCATGGGGTAATCAGTAGGTTCCACGCTCACTTACTGGAGCACTTCCAATCCAGCTCTTTGGATAAATGAAGCCAAGGCAACAGAGGCTCATTAAGTCATGGTCTTACTCTGGTTCCTCCACACGGACCACTTCCTCCACACCTGCTCCATAGCGAGGATAACCCCCTTGGAGTAGTGCACCAACCCCCATACCTGGCGGTACCAGCTGGTAACAGGGATAACCTGTATACCCCAGGGTACCCAATCCAATCTAATACTCTCTATGTTTCACTCCCCCTATCTACACATGCATAGTTACTGCCCATCCCTAGTCAGCTTGCCTCAGTTAAATAAAAAATATTAATATAGAGGGGGAGATTTGCGATAGAATCAAACCATAAATAAAAAAATATCTTCAAGCTGAAAGTTTTACTTTTCATTGAAGATGTACATAAAGCTCAGCCATATTTGGTTTCCTTGTACCTAGTGATTTTCCAGTTTTTTGAACAATTTTCTCCCAATTTCAGCCATTATTACACCAATAGCTTCATGCCTGACTGGTAAAGAGAAAACATATTTTTGGTCAAAAACCTTCGAGATTTCACTAGTGTCTCTCAAGGGTTCTGGCCTTTTCCAGTGGCCTCAGATACTTAGCCTTAGAAGTGCGGCTACATCAGGCAAAATGTCAATAGTTGTGTCATCACCCTCCACATTTGGATGAGTTCAACTCTGACTGAAGGGACATTGGCCAAGGCAAAGCTCATATGGGGGGTAGTTAGTCTCATGGCAGCAAAAGGGGCTTGAGGATCAGGGGCTACGACGTCAGGTAACCTTTTCTGGAAGTCTCAGATTAGCTCCTGAGCATTTGAGCATTCTCTGTAAGAACCAGCTGTTCTCATTTTTATCATAGACTTTCCAGGAGATCAAATACTATAGACAAAGTTGAGATAAACTGGAGCAGAAGATGTCATCAATTTCATACTGAGTTTACTATCAACAAACACTGGATTAGGGTTGTAAGTCTTAGGATCACAAAAAAGAATTTTGACACAACTGTGTAGGGTGCTTAACAAATTGATGGAAGGGGTAGGCAGCTTGGTAAGCTGACAGATGTCCTTCATTATGATCTTGAAGGGTCCAAAACGCTTAGGACTTACTTACGGCAGGCTTTTTCAACTGTATATTTTTTTCATTGACCATGGCAAAATTTCCAGGCTTGTACTCAGAACCCTTGCGGCACTTTTTAGCATATGCTTTGTAGTTCATCACAGCATAAACTAGATGATCCATTACTACTTAGCTTATACCTCTGGCTCTTTTGCACTATCATTGTCAACAACTGTTGGCCCTAGACGTGGACTCATATTAAAGCTGGGATTGTAATCATAATTTACAAAAATTGTAGAAGTACCTAACGAGGTATACGTTAAGTTGTTTTAAGCAAATTGCACCAGCTGTAGATGAGAGGCTCAATTGTTTTGTTATGCGTTGGGATAGCTACTTAGGAATTGCTCTAAAACTTGGTTCACACTCTCTGAATGTCCATCTGAGTGATGGTGAAAGGCTGTGGAGCGGCAGAGGTATATTCTAAAGATAGACAGCAAGGCTTCCCAGAATTTTGCATTATATTGAGGGCTGCAATCACTAATAGCTTCCTTTAAAATGCCATATAGTAGAAGTATGATCCATAAAGAGGCGAATAGTCTGGACTGAGGTGATATTAGTATTGTAAGGGACAAATTGGGCCATCCTGGGAAACAGTCCACCATCATCACCGCGCCATAACCCTGGGACAAGGTGAGCTCAACAATATAATTAACGGACAATTATGACTCACATGCCCTCAACGGATTGGAGACACACAAGTAGGTCAGCACTCTATTGGAGGTTAGGTTTTGACCAATTTCAAGTTTGACAGGACTTTGTTAATTTGGCCACATCTGTAGCAATTCTTTTCTGGCTATAGGAGCGTTGGCCCAACTCCATCGTCTTGTACTTTCCAGGGTGGCCAGCAGTGGGAGGGTCATGGGCTTCTCGGATCACCTCCTCTCTCTTAAGTCCAGGTGGTACCCACCATTTGCCCTGATGAAGGGTGATCCCATAAAGAAGCTGGTAGCCCTTGTCCAAATGGTTGTTATTTCTCTGATAGGCTTTATTAATCTTAATGTATATTGCTGACAGAAACTGAGGCATATTAACACGTGATGGATTGTCATTATCTCCTTCCAAGGGCTCCTTCATAAGCAAAGAGAAGGGGTTGTCATGTAAACTTTTCTTAACTTGTTATGGCTTAATAAACACTTTGGTATTATGGGCGTAAACTAGAGCTGGATCAGGGGCGAAGGTTGAGTTCCATGATATAGCATTAGGCAATAGGTTCTGGGCACCCTAAATGAAATCATGCTGGAAGCTGAATATGGACAAGGTCTCTAGCCACCTGGACTGGCGAGGGGTCAACTTGTGTAAGGCGGTATTAATTTAAAGCCTTGTGTTTGGTGCAGACAATAAAGGGCCACTATAGCCATGCAGATTGTGACGCCAATGCTGTACCGCTTCAACAACAGCATGAAGTATCTTGTCATAGATGGCGTAGTTAAGCTGATACAAGGATATCTTTTTAAATAAATATGCAAGAGGACGTTATAAACTATCTTCCCCTTTATGCAACAGAGATTCTACCGCTCCAAAATTTGAAGCATCCATAGTGACAACAAAGGAACGACTTGAATCTGCATGTGCTATAACAAGACTGGACAAGAGTTAGGACCTAACGGCGTGGAACAAGGCGTTGCATTCTGTTTTCCAGATGAAAATTTTTTCCCAAATAAGGTGTAAATGAGGAAAGTGACTTCAGATAGCTTTGAGGTGAACTTTTTGAGAAATAAGTCCCAAGGAGCTGCGCAACTCTGTGAGAGAGGAAGGAGTAGCCCAATCACAGATGGCTGCTTCCTTATCAGGGGCAATAATTCGGCCATGGGAAATATAATATCACCTACCAACTCTACTTTGAGTTGGAAGGACTCGCACTTGCCAGCTTTGGTAGTATGGTTTACCTGTTCTAGCAGCTCGATGTCAGCTACAAGGTGGTGGGCCTGGGATTCTGCATCTGGGTTTGGAACATATATTGTCCCTGTAGGTTATAGCGCAGGGTTTTATTAGGTCTCCCAGGACCTCTTCAAGAAGCCTCTAAAGACAGGTGTAAGCGTCCTTCAAACCAAAAGGTATGACCCTGAACTGGTAGATTCTTTTACTGGTGCAAAAAGCAGTCAATCACTCCTGACTTTCCCTTATAGAAATCTGATTGAATGCATTTAGCCAGAACGTTTAACTCTCTAGCCTTCTCCACATGGAGAGAGATCTGCTGCTCAGGAGGAAGCGGACGGTGATTAGGTACTGTAACGTTGTTCAGATTTTCATAATCAAAGCATTGTTGAGGGCAATCAAATTTTTTAACATTAGAAAGGGAAAGCATATAGGCGAAGTTTTTAAGAGATCTAGCCCTTTGAGAGCATGTCATCAACTCAAAGGTCCAAGGCGGCATCTTTCTCAAGGATAGGGGTAGATGAGAGAGTATATTTCATGAAGTCAATGATCAATGAACTCAAAAGCAAATACCATGTGCTCAGGAAGTGGGCGAGACTTAGAAGGATCAAACATTTCTGGATAAATTGTGATACACTCATGAAGGATAAGTGTGGAACAGGGGTGGTGGTCTGTTGTATAGAGGCCATGCCACTTTGGGGAAGAGGCCCCAATTTTTGGTAGCGCCATGGCGCTCTATCATAAAAAGGGATAGTAACTGGTACTCTTCAGGGAACTTTGCGTGAATAGTGGTGTCTGTAAGGTTGATGAGGATGTCAAAGCGTCACCACATATTACAACCAGAATTGTGAGGTATATGAGTTTTTTTAATCTCAGAGAAGGTCTCCATGAAGTTTCCATCACTTGAAATAAAGGGAACAGGGGACAGTATTTAGGGCTGGTAAAGCATGAGACGCCCCGCCTTTACAAACTGTCCTACACCTAAGGGTAGATCTAAGGGTTTGCAAGGTCATGGAGGATGAAGTTTTCAAAAGCACTAGTGTCTACCAAGGTGGGAGCTGGGGAGTCCCAACCTGAGGCGGAGAAAGTGGTCATGAACAAGAAGTATGCAGACAAAGATTACTATCTGAGGAACCAAAGGAAAATAAGATAGCTCCATTCTCAGAAGTGGGAATATATGAGAGTATTCAAAGTGGGTTCAAAAGAGTATGTCATCACATTACCTGTGAATTTCCTACATGATCTTAAGGGTGAAGGGTAACATTATGCTCTTTGTTCAGCAGGGGGAAGATCCTTATCAAAGGCAACTACATCAGTAAGAAAATCTTGATATTTTAAGGGGTCAGACAAAGGGGGTCAGACATAGTGGGATGGGTGTCCCGCTATTGCCCCTCATGATGCAGGTTCAAATCCCGTTATGGCAGAAATTGTATTTTTTTTCTCGATGTGGTATATTTGTCCCAAGTCCAACCTACCTCAGGTAATTTTTAAGGGGTCAGACAAGGAGAGCTTGGCTTTAATCATCCTTTTTCGTGGATATCCACCCGTTTCTTAATCAAGTCAGCAAAGGAGGGTGACTCTAGTCTGATAGAAAAGACTTGTTCCACCTAGCCATAAAAGATGATGGCTTGGACAAGGAGCATAAATTCTAATGTGGAACATAGAATCCAGATGTCTCTTTCGCTTCAATACAAAATTATTCAGGTTTGTTATAGGATATGAAAAATTAGCTGCTCAATCATGCCAACACTTACAGTTATTGATGCTCAAAACATCTGCTGCCCCAGATTGGGGTGGTGATGCGCCGCCATCTGGCATATTTTGTCCGCTGCCAAAGTGTGCTTAGGCTGGCTTTGCTAGTCCTTCTAATGCTAGCAGGATTATGTACCCCCTTTGGACTTAGCCCACCACCTCACAAGTTCTCAGGTGGTGCTCCAAAGCCCTTTGGTGCTCACACGGAGGAATTTATGTTTCAGCCTCTGGATCAAATATAGTAATCTATTTCCATATGCAAGCATGTCCATCATCAAAATGGCCATGTCAGTGTCTAAACCTGAAGCTTCATTGATTTCCGCTCCTTGAAGGGGTATTTAACCTTAGCTTCTTCTCTGAGACTGATGCAATGTCAACATCCAAGCTGCCATTGAATTTAAAAATAATTCACTCTCCACCGTTTGCACCAGGCTCCTGAATAAGGCCACTTTGGTGGCCAGTTTGCCAGGTTTCCCTCCCACCTTTCCCATAAACGCCTCCGTCATAAGCTCATGGAGGGTTTGGCCGTTTACAGTGCAGACCCTGTGTTGCAGTTTGTAATTCTGAATGGGGAGTAGTCTGGCAGGGCTGCGCACCTTTGCAACAATCTGCCCATTCCATTGTGACACCCACCTCATGATCCCCCCTGCACCATGATCAGATCCGTCCCTGTTCACCCATTCTGGGTGCGCATTGAGAATGGCTGCAACATTTGTCCCTTTTGTAGAAGTTAACCATTTGAAGTGCAAGTGCCTTGTAGTTTTTGCCTCCACCACTTATGCTACCCCCCCCCCGGCGTCAGCTTAAATGCAGCTGTGCCCAAATTTTTTTGGCGGGTCTCAATTCTCCCATTCCAAACCTCAGCGAATAATGGCATGGCTTCTAATGCTGCAGCCAATCAGAAATTTTATAATTTTTATTTGATCTATTTATGGCAATTTGAGCCAAAGAATGAACCATTTTCAGCTGAGCTGCCATGATTAACAAGTCACAATGAATCAGTTGTGGCCAACCTTCCAACTCCATTGGCTGGGAAAGCGCTGGCTGAATCAAATCCATTTGAGTGTATTAATTGGATTGATGATAGCAACCGGCCATACAATGTCAAACCATTTTTTGCTTAGGAAGAATTCTATATTAATCCTCATGATTTGTGACCCACCGTTTTCGCCCTAGAAATTGTTATCCTTTATATAAAAATATAAATAAAATTACATTTTAAGATGCTAATGCTCCTGCCATTACCTTACTCCACCAGCAACTCCATGGGGCTATGGAACCCCTGATTGAGGATGTTCCTATTATTAATTTCTCACATGATTTTGAGTAAGATGAAAAATATGAGATTGAGTAGCTCACCTAGGGCATGACGCGCATGCATTGATGCAGCGAAAACTTCTTTTTTGATCACAATTAACTCCAAGCCCTAAAGTTCATTAAGTCGTTTACTTGTGTGCCGACCCTCATCACTTTTTTTGAGCATCAGCTTGCTCAATATGTAGAGGCAATGTATACTGAAGGCCCCATTAATGAAGAAAACCCCCTAATATACCTCCTTATGCCACATGCTACTGATGCCCCACTTCATATGCTATCCGCCATGGTCCGCCAGCTAAAGCAGGCGTCAGACAAAAGTTTCCCCAAAGCTTCATCACCATCTGATATTGCTTCATAGGCTGATAACTTAGGGGCTATATTAGGAATTCTTTAGTATGATAATCCTTTTGTTTGGCTCATTCACAAATAGATATGTGTGGAAGCTCCCCTTTTGGGTTGGCACCACTAGTTCTAAAAAAAGGCACATAGGTTCTGAGATAGAATAAAGTGAATGCTCTGAATCAAACAAAATAGACTTACTAACCCCCTCTATTTTTAGGGCAAAGAGAGAAGCACTCCATGGAGCGCAGTGTGCAGAGCTAATGGTATGGAAACCCTCGCCTATTATGGAGGGTTCATTAACACCTGCCAGCAATCATAATGCCATTTTAAAACAGTACTTTGGCAACACAGTGGGAAGATATTGATGACCAGATTGAGGATACATGATAGCCAGGTTTTCATCGAGTTCACAATGGGATCAGAAACTTGACAGATACCTTTAACAAGAATGATTCCTCAGAGTGCACAACGGAACAGAGTTGTCAAGCTCTAGAATTGTAGTTCAGCGTTACAGTTAGGCTTGGCGGTACAAATACTATGGGACAGAATAGATGTGAGGGTAAGAAAGTTCCATACAAGTTGTTGTGAGGATTATCCATTATGCCAAGAAACCAGTATTTTTCAGGGACTTTCAGAGGGGGACCATTCACAACCGTATAAGTGACTTTAGTCTTGGAACCTTTTCAAGAAATTAATATGACTGGACAATAAGCCATATATCCAGCGTATTGTATTATATGATTTGAGGTGAGCCTCAAGATTGAGAGGAAGACTATGTCGATGTGAAGAGAATTTTTTGAAGTACTAATAGTTTGGCAAACTGAGGGTATTTGGCTGAAGCCTTAAGATAGAACGAAACCCCTAAAAATGTAGCAAATAGTGAATTTCTAAGAAGTAGGGTTGAATCCAATTAGGAATACCAAGGATTAAGAGTTGAGGGTGAGAATGAGAAGGAGGATGTTTTTGAGTAGTTACCATAGATAGTCTGCGTTTTTATATATATAATAAAAGTGTCAGTTGGGGCAATTGCTCCATATTATATATCAGTTTTTTAAGGATCATCATCACATATTTTTCATCCGTTGCTCACTGGTAATTATCCTGTGCAACCAGCTTAGCGGATCTAAGTAATATCACAAAAGTTAACAGCGTTTCTCGCTACAAGGGTGGCCACTGGTTAACTGTGGTAAACCGGCTCTAGGGCATCATGGCGAGCTCTCACTTTTTATGCCAAAATTTAATTGGTTTCATGACCAATACTTCGGGGAAACAATGGAGACATCTAAGGAGGAACTGGCATTATTAATGCTGATGGAACCAAGGGATGAGAAACTAGAATGGAAATGCAGGTAGCTGTTTTCCCACGTTGAAGTCAGCCCAATAGTGCAGGTCCACTAACGTGACCCCTCAGCAACTGTGGGGTATCATGGAATGGCTCTTGCAAGCTTACCACCTCTATGAATAAAATGTGGGGGAACAAGCTCTGAGTATGTTTTATAATCAACAGGACCAAAAGTACATATACAAAGTGTATATGTTTTACCTCAACGCTACCACAATGGGTTTGTCTCACCAGTTCAGCTCCAATGGAGCTGAGGAATACTTGGTTGTTTACGTTCAGCGTTTGATCCGTCAACTACTGCATGTGTTGTCCTGACATAACATTGAGATCAGTGGTGTCATGCTTTTTCTCCAAGCGCATCAGAACAACACTCGCCTCTTACTTGACCACCTTGATCACTCTTTCTTGGAGATCCAGAAAGCTAGTGCGCATAGACAGTCGTGTGGTGGATGTACGCCATTGCTGGAAAAATTACTTTTATGGTGAATCATGAGTTACTCCAAATAAAAGGTGAATTGTTAGACTAGCGCGGGCTTTTGGCTAAATGGATCTAGGATGTAATGATGCTGAATAGTAACACCAAGTGCTGAATGGTAGAAATGGCGTAGTGGGAAGAAAGTTGAAATAGAGGTGGCTCAGACTAGGGACTGGGTTACCTATAAGAGCGGCAGATGTTTGATCATGCTGACTCCATGGCAATTGAATTTGGTCAACTTTGTGCTGGGTGGAGTAACCAGAGGATGGCTGACCATTTGACCAGCTCTATCTTGGCGTCTTCAGAATACAGAAAGTTGCTGGGTCAGATTAATCATTTAGAGCGCCATTCAGGCGGCTTAAGGCTGAGCCATTACTCTTCTATCCATTGAGACAGTTGAGTATGCTGATATGCGAGTACACTTTGATAACCTTTGATGGGCCAATGAGGAGTTAGTGCGGGAATGAGCCACTCTTGTCAATCAGGTAGATTAGGCGAACTGACAAGCGTGTGAAACTAGATGGCATAACGCAAGAATTCAGGGCACATTAGAAGATTTCCTCTCATGGCTTCATGAAATGGAGTGTAAACTGGAAACAGAGCTGGAATTTCGCCACAAACTACAGAATGAATTCAAAGAGCTTTAACAGGGGGTGAGAGATGGGCGGTGTTTGTGCTATTCATTTTAAGGCGGAGCAAATAATTGATGAGCATTTTGTTGAACAGACTGGTGATGGAGGTAAGGGTGGTCAGTGGCGAGTCTGGAGAAGAATGCTATGTATTGGCCAGTGATTACTCCTTGGGTCACGGCAGTCCCTCTCATAATCCAACTTCTTCTTGGTCTACATCAGCAGATACACATCCGTTCTCACGACCCTATACTGCCCTCAAGGGAATGCTCCCCTTGACTAATATGAACCTATCCGTCTATTCCCCAAGCCCAAAGCATGAAGCAAGGTGATTTTGTTTGATCAAGAAGTTACCGCCATTTAATCATGATGGGAACATGCATGGATATTTTAAACAGTTTAAATTTGTCATGGAAGGAGCATTTGATTGGGAGAAAGCAAAAGTGTAGCTATTCTCTCTGGATGTTGAGAGCATCGACCAGGTCACTTATTACCTACAATTTAGTTCTGTAACATACCAAGAGGTGAAGGAGACGGTTCTCCATCTGTTTGTGGTAAAGCGAAGATGGCGCAGTCCAAGGCCAAATTTTTTACAATATAGTTTCAAAAACGAGTCCCTGGAGGAGTTCATAGAGCAGTTCATGGCTGAAGCTCATGTGTTAGTGGGAGCAAATATCTTAACCTTTAGGATGTAGGCATAGCCATGATGGCGGCAGTCAAGAATATTTTTTTATTTAACTGAAGTTAGCTGATGAGGGGTTAAACACTACTTAACTAAGAACTAAAACTAAAAACTAATGTAACTAATCAATTCAAATAAAACGTCCAAAATGGACGGATTGAGTGAAACACACCTAACAAAACAACCAACCATGTGGGCATCAGAGACCGCTTATCCCTCCATAGTGGAAGGGGAGGGGGGATCAGGGGGCTTATTTTTGGCAGCAGCTTCCTCTTCCCAGAGTAGGGTGCATGTCAAGGAGGATATCAAGGGCGTCAGGGCATTGGCGGCATGTGGCTTGATATCTTTGATGATAGTACTTCCAAGTAATTGCCAACCAAAAAAATGGCAGTGATATATTTGTCTAAAGCTTTTTGGTTTTAATGTGGGTGTCTGTTAGTTTTGTGAAAGTGGTAATGTTGGTTTAAGTAATCTTAGCTTTCATACTTTGTGCTACAGTTACCACGTTCTGGATAGCTTCATTGACATTTTTGTGTAGCTGTTTTAAATTAACCTTACTTTCGAAGTAATATTAATAGGGATAACAGGAGGAGTTTCCTCCTCTGAGCATCGCCAGTGATTTGGCAGCAGCTTTTCATAGGGGGCGACAATCTGGTTTAGCAGCTGCTTCTAATGCAAGCTGGTGGTCACTGTAGAATGATTAACCATTTGGCTGTGGGGCATACAAACAAGGGGGAATTCTGCGTCCCATTCTACATTAAAGAACTGGTCAACTTGCAGAGATGGTTCTTCAATGTTATTATTTGATTTTGTCAGTTTCATCCAAGAACTCCCATAGGTTCTAGTTGAATTTAATTGGGGAATTGGCATAAAGTTGAGGATAGGTTGATTTGTTGGAGGATACATGGGATTGAACTGGGGCCCAATCCTGTGCTTGATTGGAGGAATCATGTGTGGCACTGAGGCGAGGTGGAGGCTGATTGGTGACTGCAGGTGCAGCTGCAGCAACAGGTTTTAAGGGAGGGTGAGGTATGATTATACCCCATGACGGAATTGGTGTGGAATGGGGTGCATATTGGTGGCTGTTGGAAGAACTATCAACACCATCCAAAGCAGCTAGGGATGGGCGCTTGCATTTTGAGTGGTCCAACTCGAAACAGGATGGATAGATTGTCCATCCACCCTTGATGTGGGCCCAGAACGGATGGTCAGGGGCAGAGGGGATAGCGGTGCAAGGGGTAATTGACAGGTCAATTTTATTTATTTCAGGGCTGATCATGACATATGCCCAAGGCCCAGCAAGGCGTGTGGCTCCATTTGGGGCCACAAATTGCAAGATGGAGTTGGAGCCATAGGCTGCCAAACCTTCCATCAGCTCCTGGTAGACCACCTCAGGGGAAGGTGGGTGGATAGACAAGCAAACTGAACCACCAAAGTGGTGTCTGCTGGGAGCCAGGTCTGAGTTGTTGGGAGAGGAGTATCTTGGAAGACCAGGAGCACAGTTGCCACAGTGGTGGCATCAGCTTCACAGGTGAAGCCAAGATCAAAATACCCCTTGTAGGGGCGGAAGTCAATAAAACAGATGGGAATAATCACCACCTGTGCCATTTTGATAATGGCTTGGCCATTGTAGGGGAAAAGCTTCCACATATTTGACCCTAAGGCTGAAATGCATGTTTCTCCAAGGGAGCACCAGGGGCAACGGGGCACTTGGGTTTGATCAAGGTGGGCGTTGAGATCCTTGGGAGGAATGAATTGTCCCAGGGGCTTAATATGACTGAGCAAGCAGTTTAAGCACAATTTCCTGTCAGATGGAAAATGGAGGTGGGGTTTTGCTGCTGCCCCACACTGGGACAACCTGTGGGGAATCCAATGACATCAGAGCGAAACTACAGCAGGCGATTGAGTTTACTTCTTAATTCATATGATTTTGCTCAGAAAGTTATGCCATGCGGAAATAAGAATATCAGAAATGGTGTCAAGTAATATCTTGAACTGCATAATGCTATGACTCACATACTGTAAAAAGACATGGAGCTTCTATAAATCATTAACACTTTACACCATCTTTCTGTCACATTCAGTGCTCCCAACATGGACCAAAAACCCATACAATTTCTGCCACATCCTCATCAGGAAATGGACTGCAACGACCTGGTCAAAATCCGATGGTCAATCCTCAGCCACTCAATATGTCGGCGGGTCCTTTCCGCCCTCCTTACTCACAGCTGGGCTGTCCCTGGCCTGGTTTCAATAATTTGGTTAACTTTGACCCAGACCTTCCAGTAAGAACCATAGACGATAGTCATTTTGTGAATTCTTGTTTCTCATGTGGCCAAAAAGGCCACAATGTAGTTAACTGCTCAGGCAACCTGCATGTTCATGTAGTGCCATCTGTTTTAGTCAAACAGGGAAAAGCTCGAGCATAGTAGAAATGGGGTGCTCTAACTCCGCTAATCAGAATTATTTTTCCCTGATGATTACTCATGAGTCTTGTTGCTTCAGTCCAGTACCTAACCTGAAGACTAATTATATCAACAAATTCCGCACAATATCTAAGCCTTAATTCAATAGAGACTACATTTCAGGATCTGAGTTCCACCAAAATGTGCAAAATCCATATGCCTGTCAAATCCTTGAACAAAACGGCACAAGTGATGTTGGACCCTCATTGGATGTCGCCTCCCTAGTGGGGGTAAACGTAGCCATTCCAGTAAAAATGTTGCCTAGGAGTATCCTCATATCGGTGCCAGTATTATCACTTTTCTTGGTAACAAAAAGCCTTGGATGCTCACATATTAACTCCATTGGTTCTTCTTATTTGAAGTGTACCTACTGTAATATTATTGTTTGGAACACAAAAATACAAGCTATTATACATACTGATGCCCCAGTTAGTATAATCTCCACCACGCTCATTTCTAAGCTGCCGCTGAAACCTGATGTGGAACACAGAGTAGTTCATGGGACCGTGGGGGCACAGAGCTTTGTGTCAGAAGGAGCTTACAGCGCGTCACCTTTAAGATTTGGCTTGATTAGGGCTTCTGCTCCATCTGTGGTCCTGCCTAATGATAACTATGACATGTTGATTGGTGCTGCGTTCATGCATTTATTTGGGGCCATGGTCAATATGGTAGTAGAAACCATAAGTATACTGGGACAACAGAATCCCATTTACTTTGCCTCTATTGGAAACCCAAAGGACCCAATCAGCTCCAGTCAGATCAATCTGGCGTATAGCAATGGGAAGAATCTTGTTCAATATAGGCAGATGAAGCAGAGGACCAGAGCCCTCCCTAACTAGATTCAAGAGTACAAAGGTATCCGCTATAAGCTGCTAGCACTTTAAAAACCATCTGAGCATCAGGTCATATTAGGGTAGAGCTTGAAATTGAAATCACAGTAAGTATAAATGGGGAGATTATGGGACCCTACCAGCAATCACGGCTTGAACACCATGTGGCTCCTGACTACTGCTACCAGGGTATAGGGAAGTGAAAGCATTGATAGTAAACATACAGAAGGAGTTTATGACGCTTCAAAGGCACCAAGTGGCGGCTTTTATTTAACTGACCCCTATTGACGAGGTTCATTGCATTCATGATTTTGGGTCTTGGGAGGACCTTAGTCTACTGGTAAAAGGCCCAGTCAGAATAATTATAGTGGTTCCGCAGGAAGCTCAGACTATAATATCAAAGGAACAGAAGGATAGGGTGATGGCCCTATTAAAAAATACTGAGAACTTTTTACTTCCACTGAACATAACTTGGGATGTGTTAGGGGTAATGCATTGGGTGGGCATGGGCGATCACCCCCCAATCGTTTACGGCCTATTCAGTGCTCATCTAGCGGCAGAGGAAGTTGTCTCTAATGATGTAGACCAATTAATTGAACAAGGTATGTTAGAGCCATCCAAGAGACTGTGGGAATTGCTGGTGCTTATTGGTAAGAAAAAAGATGGCATCAACCAGGTGGTTATTGACTTCCAGAAGCTTATAGCATTACAAAGAAAGATTCCTACCCCCTCCCGCAGATTGATGATGCTCTAAATTGACTGGGTGGGCTAGTTATTTTTTTGCCATGGAATTAATATTGGGGTACTGGCAGATCGAGTTGCCAGTGGTGGAATGGGAGAAATGCTCTAAAACCACTTCTAAGGGGATATTCCAAACCACATGTATGCCCCAAGGGTTATATAATGCTCCAGCTACATTTCAGTGGGAGATGGACATAATCTTAGTTAACTTGAAGCTGTCCTGCGTCCTAGTTTACCTCAACAATATCAATGTGCTCTCTAGGACGTTCATAGAACATCTGGACCAATTGGAACAAGTGTTCCGCCGCCTTACAGATGCTAACATTAAGATCAAGCCTCAGAAGTGTCACTTTTTCAAAGAGTAATTGGAATACCTTGGGTTCGTGGTGGACTCAAAGTGGGCTTAAACTGCAGCTGACAAAGGTGGAAGCTATAAATAAAATGACTAAGCCAGGCAATAAGTGAAATATCTAAGTGCTTTTTTGGAATGGTCGGGTACTACCAGCAGTTTATTCCTAGCTCTAGCTGTATTGGGGCACCATTTTTTGAGTTATTAAAGAAGTACGCCAACTTTGACTGGACTGAAAGATGTCAAAACGCTTTTGATGTCTTGTGGACCGCTTTTGTGATCACGGCCACTTTGCAATATCCCAATTTCAAACAACAATTCATAGTGAAAATGGATGCATCACTTTCCGCTGTAAGGGCAGTATTACTTCAGAAGGATGATGACGGCGTAGAGCACCATGTCATGTTTTGTAGCCAAAGCTTAAACAGTCAAGAATGTAATTACACTTTGACCAAGTGGGAGTGCTTAGCGGTAATATATGCATATAAACTGTTATGGGTATACCTACACAGGGTGAGATTCAAGTGGTAATGAATAATGCATCCTTTCATTGGCTGCAGAATCTCTGTGAACCTGAAGGATCGCTCTCACAGTGGGCATTGAAGCTCCAAGCATATGACTTCGAGATAGTACACCAGCTGAGGGCAAAAAATTAAAATGCAGACTGTCTTTCATGGTTACAAACGTTTTCCATTATGCTGGATTTGGCCAACATCATGTATGTTAAGAATGTGATGGGAAAATAATACAACAAACTGCCACGTGTGGTCAAGGCGCTAGATGGGCCTAGACAAGATACCTTCTTGCTAAATTGGGGATTATATAAGAAGGTTGGAGAAGCGACTCTGAGCTTCCCAAAATCCTTTGCCACGCCAGCAATTACCTTGGATGCACATAGGGTGGTAAGGCATGAAGGGATGTGGAAAACGGATGACTTCTTGTGACCCCACTACTATTAGGAGAGCATTTATTATGACGTGCTGTAGACCGTTGGTTGTTGTCATCAGTGCCAAGTGGAGAATTCTTTCCACAAGAAGACCACCTACCATCTGGTTAAACCCCGTTTTGCATGGCATACTATTTCGCTTGACAATGTAGCCTTTTCCTACTGGCGAGAACCAATCTAAGTATATAATAGTAGCAAATAATCATTTGACAAGATGGGTGGAAGCCATTGGGTTGGGACCATCTAGTACTAAAAAAAAAAGATGGGTGGAAGCCAGAGTAATCAATGATTTAGAGTCTGTCACCACCGCCAAGTTTATCATGGAGTGTGATATACAGCGACATGGCTGTCAGCGGTTTTCCTTACAAACATGAAACTAATTCACGTCACATATTCTGCTCAAGTTGAACGAACTGATGGCAATCCATGGGGTCTTGACTACACCCTGCTAACCAGAATCTAACGGAATAATGGAATGGGTCAACTGAACATTGGTAAACATTCTCCACAAGCTTGTAAAAAATTGGCCCTCTGAATGGATTACCCTCCTACCCACAGCTGTCTTTGCATATAATTTCAGCTACTACTCCTCAAACAGCAAGAGCCCTTTCCAATTTCTCTATGATTGACATCCGGGTTTTCCCACTCTGCTTTACTTGTTTGTGGTGTGATGCTGGAAGCGTAGAAACGCAGCATCATTTGAATAATATATAGTGACAATGATACAACTGCAAACAGAAGCATATTCTACCAAGTTAACTGAGAAGATTTGCAATCAGGTGGCTAACCAAAGTAGATGTATAATTTCCCACAGTTTGCTGTAGAAGATCGTGTCTTGTTTCATAAACAACATGGATTTGGAAGGAAGAACAAGCTCGCTAACATTTGGACTAGGCCATTTGAAATAATTGAGAAGACTGGCATTGATGCCTAAACCATTAAGGAACCTGCAAGTGGTCAGATTATCAACTGAGTTCATAAAAAAGTTTCTCCAAGCATACAAGCAATAGAAGCTTATCATCCAGTCAAGGGGGTAATGTCAAGAAATTAATATGACTGGACAAAACACTATATATCCAGAAGATTGTAGTATATGGTTTGAGGTATGCCTCAATTTTGAGCCGAAAATTATATTGATGTGAAGAGAATTGATTGAAGTACTGATAGGTTGGCAAACTGAGGGAATTTTGCTGAAGCCTCAAGATAGAACGAACCCCCCAAAAAATTAGCAAATCGTGAATTAATAAGAGGGGGTTGAAACCAACTAGGAATACCAAGGATTAAGAGTTGAGGTTAAGAATTAGAAGAAGGAGGCTTTTGAGTAGTTAGCAGAGAAAGCCCGCTTTTTTATATAATAAAAGTGTCGTTTAGGGCAATTGCTCCCCATTACTATATCACTTTTTATTAATAGTAGGCAACCTTCATATTGCCCGTCAATTGCTCGTTGGTGATTATCCTGTGCAACCAACATTTCGGATCTATGTATAATATCAAAAGTTAACAAGCCTTTTATTGGAACAGAAGTAATTAATGAGAAGTAGAGAGATCTCCTTGGGTCAGATGGACATAGGAGTTGTACTTCTAAAATTTGCAGGAAGGAATTCGCAGGGCTTGATAAAAGCTTTAAAAGTGGGAAGAGATTACAGGAGGGTTCTATGATATCACTTGAGGTATATAACACTGATGATCTCGCTCAGAGACTCTAAAGAAGAAGTTGGAAGTAGAGGACTTCAGTTTAGTCCTTGCCCTGGGATTTATGAAGAGCCTTAAGGTTATACGGCTTTTAAAGATCTTTTTTAAATTGGAGTCCCGTGAATTGGATAAGGCTAAGTGAGTAGTGAGAGGTACTGCACACTGCATGACTTTCTTGAGTGAGGAGAGCCACGCTACCCCTCATCGTAACCTTTTTCTATAATGCTCAAGATTAAAGCTAGGAGGGATACAATTGTACCAACCCAGTTAGCAATTTCAAAAGGGGTCAACTTTGGAGAGATGGGCTAACTCTAGAAACCCAATAGGATAAGAAATCGCAAATAAATCTAGTCTTTTCTCATATAATGTCAAGTAAAATGAAGCGCTGGAGGTTTAAGAGTTTAACGCGCTAATTTTAAGTTTCAAGAAGAGGGAAAATTGGGAAAACAATAAGCAGAGTCATAAGTTATCTCCAGTATGTTTTGAATAGATATAGTATAAGCTAAACTCGCACCAAACTAGACTAGATCATCAGGGAAAGAAGCCTAAGAGCTGAGTAAGAATGGATAAGGACTATGGTAGTTGTTAAAAAATAGGACGCAGTATACTTGGTGGGAAAGGCTGCAGTGTAGGTGCCAGTTTTGCTCCCAACAGTAGGGTTAGAACAGAACCTCAAACTAAGGATTGCCATCACAATCAAGATGTTACCCAAGTTTTTAGATATAGAAAGTCCCTTAAAATAAAGGAAGACTTTATTTAGAATATCGTCTAAACTTTATTGAAAGTAACTGGATATCTGAGAAAATCAAAGACAATTCTCATCTTTGATACCAATAAAGGATTAATTTGCAATAAAATTGAACCAATTATCTGAAACTAATCTGAGGTGATGATTTTCGCTTTTCAACAAAATTAAAAATTTCTAAACTCAGCCAAATTTGTTTACCTCATACCTAGTGATTATCCAGATCTAAACCCAATTTTTCTTCTGATTTTCAGCAATCTTTACATCATTAGCTTCAGGTCCGACTGGTAAATCAAGGACTCATTCTAATCATTAATCATAGAAAGATCACATATGTCTCTCAGATATTCTAGCTTCACTTCCAGTAGCTTCAGACGCTTAGTCTTTGGAGGGCAGTATACTTCAGGCAAAATGACACTATCTGTGCCACTTAGTTGTAATTTAATTAAATAATCTTAAGCATCAATAAAACTAAATTTTACAACAAACAAATCTAATTAAAGCCTCATAAGCTTAATAAACTATAAAAAAGTCTCAATTGCACTAGTAATAGTAAAGCAGAATGGAAATGCGACCATCCTACTATAAAACATTATATATTCAGGGGAAGGTTGACCAGGGTATGTACACTTCTGATTAAGTGAGGATAAAAATAATATTTTAACTATGAATAATTAAAGACACAGGGGGTGTGGCATAGTTGGGAGGGCGTCTCACTATCACCCCTCACATTGTGGGTTCCAATACTGTCATGGCAGAAATTGCATTTCTGTGCTAAGAGGATATCATAAATGTGGTTTTGCGCACCATGACTCGGTCTGACCAAGCAAATTAGTGAAGTTATATCATGAAGTCCTGACCTATCAGAACATGCACACGAAGGTTTTACCCCAGTACTTGGGTTTTGTCCTCCAATCTTATATTTTCACTCCCTACTCCTATCCTCTCTATCAGTGCAGTATATTTGTCCCAAGGTCAGCCCACCTCAAATAAAATTAAAAAAAATAAATTAAAAGTAATTAAAGACACCCCAGAGGGCTTGAAGCCCCTCTTGTTGTCTCCACGACCACCAAGTATAGGAGGGTAGTGGGGGTTATGCTGACTTATCCTTGGAAGCATCATGAGTGAAAGAAAGAATCATTCTTTAGGAGCCATATGGGAAACCATGTTTTAATTGTCCTTCTGTTGCGTGGGGTCATGTTTCCAAACAACCATGCTTAGAATTGTTCCAATATATGGTGGTGAAAAAGATTAATGGCTTCTTGAAGGGTAAGAGTTGCTCCTGTAAACGACTTCTGTATTATAGTATGGATTGTCCATAGTGCTATTGCTACTATTAATGCCCGTAGGGATGGATGGATAGGTGACTCCATATTGAAGAGCAAACATGTTACTAGCCAAACTATATGTCTGTCACTGTCTTATCGGAATAAACTCAAGACTTTTTTCCAGATAGCTACTGATATTGGACATGGTTCTAAATGGTGTACTAGGTTTCCATATTATCCACATATTGTGCATGAGGAATGGGCAGCATTCAATATTTCCTCTGTACAATATACTCTCCTCATGCATCTCCACACATGTGCTCATATTCTGGGTTGAAGTAGTTAGTGATGTGTATATCTGCAGACTCTGCTTTGGGTCTTCAGGTTTTATGGTATATCCATATGATCTAGGTAAATAATCCTTGCTATGGTACTCGGATTTCTGCTTATTATGTTATCTGTGACTATCTGGCCATTAACTTCCTGTCTGTGAATTAGCCTTGGGCATCCTTGGTGACTGATATGGACACATATGTGAATCTTCCACTATGCCATTTAAATGGCTAGAAGTATTCATTTAAAGTGTACAGAAGTTCCATGTGGTCCTGTGGCTGTAAGATGAGACTTCAGATACTTGATTAATGTGTTTGGATGATCTGGGTTTCTTAATCAGAGTGCTCGTGTAAAATTAAATCTTATTCTAGCCCAATGTATATCTGGAAGGTCTGGACTAGTCACCTGAGCTATCCAGGATCCTAGTATATGGGTCGCTTGCTCTACATAATTAAATTTATTGCGGGGAAGGCTGACCATGGGACGGACATTTCTGAATATGACTCAGGAAAGATAAACTTAGTACCAGGGGAGGCACCCCAGAGAAGCGATGCTATCTCTTGTTGCCAGCGGGAACGCCACTTATGGGGAGGGGAAGGGAACGTGTGAAGGGGCCGTAGCCACTATTGAGCACGTGTGGAGGAAGGGGTCTGATTTGATGAACCAGACTGGGAACCAGGAGGAGACCAGTTGTCGGCGATGCAGTGGGAGATATCCAAACATCCACGCTTGAAAGTGGTCCACCAAATGAGACCGGAATCTGTGTGTACAGCTTCTGAGAGGGTGGGGATGGAGCCAGCGATGGCATTCAAGACAATCGAGTGGATAGTGCACATGGCGATTGCAACCACCAGAGCACGGAGGGAGGGTGGAAGGGGGAGGCCATTGATGAAGCAAACATATCTCTTGACAGACTGAAGGGATGCGTTTGATCCTGGCCCAGCAGACGTTGAACTTCGTGCCATATCACTTTAGGGGTGGGGCACTTCTCCAGGCGGTGGAACAGCGTTCCATACTGGCCACACACGACACAGGATGAGTGTAAAGCATTAGAGCGCTCAGCTGTATGATACACCCGCCTCAGGCAGCGCCACACATGGGAGCGGACTTGAGGCTGCAACAGAGGATGGTGTGCGTATTTCCAGATAGTCTTTTGGGTCTCAGTGGAATAAGGGATTTCCATCATGTCCAGGTAGTCCACCCTGGATAGAACATGGGGTCAAATGGGGATCACGCCATCATGGATGGGTAGCCCCTGTACCTCTTGTGTGAACTGAGGAGAGGGGCGGCCTCTTCGGGTTGTATGTCTGTTTATATGAATTCTCCACTCTGTGCTTCGCATGGAGAGTAGGATTTGTTTGTAGTGGGTTTTTAGTCCCGTGAGGACCTGTGGCCGATGTGTGTGATGCGAGGTATTTCATCAGGGAGTGGGGGTTTGATGGATTGTTGAGGCCCAAGGCTCGGGAGAAGTTGGAGCGGGCTGCGCGGGACCAGTGTTGGGATGGGAGTGTAAGAGCGGTGATGGCTGCAATCCAGGTGCCCAGGATCTTGGCAGCATGGGCTTTGAAGTCAAGCAGGACCATGCTACCTTGATGATGAGGGCCAAACATGACTTCTAGCCGTACTGGTGGAGGGCGGCCTGACCAAAGCCATCCTTGCAGCAAAGCATACAGGGATTTGAAGAAGCTTGGGGAGAAGGGGATGGCGTGGGCTCCGAACCAGACTTTGGATAGGATCATAGAGTTGGCAAGAACAACCCTGCAAGTGAGGGTAGTAGGGTGGTCTCTGAGAGAGGCGATTCACTTCGTCACGTTGTCCAGTATACGGCACTCCATTAATGCTGACGCATATCCGCCTGCCTCCATCCACACACCCAGATGGCGCACCGGTCCTATAGTAGGACGTGGCACAAAGGGGAGCATCAGTGGAGCGGTGTTTGTTGAGTTAGTAAGGCGTGGATGTGGGCGAGCAAATGGGCCAGGTTGGGAAATAATTGCTGGGGCCCAGCAGTTCTGAAACTGACCAAGGAGGATGATTTCGGTTTTGGAGGCGTTCAGTGCCACGTTGCTTACCCAGGAATACTCCTGGATGAGGGCTTCGAGCGCGCATGCATCTTTGTTATTAGACACCCCCACCACGCAATCATCTGCAAATGCCATCATCTTGACTAGGGTTTGGCCTGGCACATGGACCCCAGTGATTTGGGCATTCACATTTCGCAGTAGTGGGTCAAGGCTGAAGTTGTATAAGAGTGGGCTGAGGGGGTCCCCTTGTCGCAGGCCCCTTTGAGGGCGAACTACTTCCGTTAGGAAGCCTGGGCCACGCACTGCCATTGTCGCATATTCCATGAGCAGCATCACCCAGTTTATGAAGCGGGGGGTAGGCGGAATTGATGGAGGCAGGCCCTAAGGTATTCCCAGTTTACTCTATCATAGGCCTTTTGTTGATCCAAGAATACAAGTGCCCCAGAGGCTGTGGACTGAAACACATTAGCCACAGAGTGCACGTTATCCCAAATCGACCTTCTGGGGATGAAACTGAATTGTTCTGGGGAGATGGTGGCAGATGCTACAGTCCCTAAACAGTTAGCCATGATTTTTGTTAAAATTTTGGTGTCTGTGTTTGTTAAGAAATGGGGCGCCAGTTAGCTAAGTCAAGCTTATCCCCTTTCTTGAAGAGTGTGACAGTAAAGGCCTCATGTCCTCCTGGTAGGAGGCATATTTCCAACAGGCTTTGGTCAAGTGAGGCTAGCAGCAATGGGGATATATATTTGAAATATTTTTTGTAGAACTCATATGGAATGCCATCTGAGCCTGGGCATTTTTGGTTTGGCGCACCGCGAATGGCTGTCCATAATTTGTTTGGAGTAATTAAATTCATTATTTCTGGGTATCAGAAAATGGTGCGGTTATGAGCTCAGTCAAGAAATTCTGCCATTTTGGCTGGCTGAATTGGTTCAGCTCAGTACAACTTGGAGTAATATTTTTGCATTTAAGATTGCCACTTTGGCCAGTATGTCTGCAATGGAATTATCTGATCTTTGCACCTGTGTGCAGGCCACACTCTGGCGTGGTGCGAAAATTTTTTTAAAGAAGTATCTGGTGCACTTGTCACCTTTAGTGATGCGTGTGGCCCTGTATTGGACACAAACCCGATGTTTGTGTTGCCTTTCAAGTGCGTTGAGGTGGGCGGCTGCCTCCACCCACTTCCAGCCCCATGCTGGGCTGTATTCTGTGGCTGGAATGTTGGACTCCAAGTGGGCCAATTCCGCCAGAGTGCATGAGATAACCGCCGATGTGGCTTGTGAGCGTCTGGAGGAGAGATGGCAAGAGTGGTGGATGGTGTCCTATTTGAAAGTTGCCCATGTGGAAATGGGGTCCACACAAAACGGTGCAACAAATGATTTCACCAAAGTTGCCTCTTCCACCCATTTGGAAAATCCTGGTGACGCGAGCTTGGGGGCGGATTTTGTACCAATGTGGGGCCTTAGCAGCTGTGACAGGTAGGTGGTAGGTTATTGAGACCAGTCGGTGGTCAGAGAATTCCATTTTCGTTGTTTTGAAGTGGGAGATGTGGGGTTGGAATCTCGCTGACATTAGAATAAGGTCGATGCGGGTCATGGACCTTAATTGGCTGTTGTGGATGCGGGGAAGCGTCATGTTTTTGAGCGGTGGGGCATGTCACGGCAGCGCATCCATTAACCCAAGGGTGGCTTTTAGAACGCGTAGTTCTACGTGACCCTGTGGGGCGTGGGGTGAGGGCGGCTACCAGTCCGTTGGTGAGGTTAGCCAATAGTTCATGTCACCAACTAGGAAAGAATCAGGGGGTAGTGGGAGGGATTTGACTGATGAGAAAAATTCCCGACGCTTGTGTGCACCATTTGGGGCATAGATGTTGACAATTGCGTGTGCAACGTCAGCCCACGAGAAGGTGATGATGAGCACTCGGCCATTTAGGAATGTTTCTGAGGATATGAATTTGAAAAAATTATTTTCTGAATTAGCACCCCACAGTGCTTTGACCAAAAGGATAGGGATGGGAGGAGCATTGTTTTCCAAGCTTCCTCAGAACCTCGTGGACAGTGGGACTCCTGGATGGCCAGGATATCCACAGGTAAATTGTGTTGTAAAAAACTCAGTTTCCTAGCCCAGGACGGGGAGGCCTTGAGTCTGGCGATATTCAAAGTCCCTAGAGTGAAGGTTTCCCCCATCATACCTTAGGTTTGAGGGGTGGGCCCTGGGCCAACCAGCCTCTTCAAGGTCCCCACAGGCTTTCACAGCAGCGCGGGTGTTAGCAGCAACGCTATCAGGGTTTTTGTTAATTTTTACAGAAAGAGTCGCATTGGCTTTGGCCTTTGTTTTTTGTTTTCCTGACATCGGACAAATTTTTTGTGGTGCAGATGAGTTCGGTGCACCATCAAGTGGGTCAAAAAAATTTTCAGTTAGGATAGGTCCCAAGTCAGTTTTGACTGGAGCTTGGGTGCAGCGATTGGGTGAGATCAAATCTCCCATTGGATTCTCAAATTGAGTGGCCCACTCAGCATAGGCTTCCCAATCTGATTAGTTGATGGATTCCCAAGTCACTTCCACCGCGAAGGTCTCCATGTCCTCCTGGCGTTGTGAGTGTGGGATGGCAGTGGTGGCCTTGGCCGCTTCCTTGGCCGCGGCCCTATGGGCCTGCTTGGCCTTTTTCCGCTCCTGCGTGGAAATGGGCTTTACCAATAGGTAGCAGCCTTGTGCTCCCCACGGGAAAGCCTCCTTGGTGCTTGTGGTTGGTTCGTAGTGCGCCTCTCCGCTGGCCATGGCCGCTGAGGGGTGCTCTTGGAATGTGACACCCTCCATGGTGGGGCATGCATGCGCCTTATAACTGAACGCGTCACAGTGGGTGCAAATGGGGGGCGCGCTGTCCACAGTTACCCGGAATGGGTGGGTGTTAAGCCCTGCAATGTCAATAAAGGTGGAGTGCAGGATCAGGGCTAGGTCCTTCGCGATCTCCTCAGTTGGAGTCAGAACTGCGATGGCTTTGCCAGTGCTCAGGTGTGGCATCAGCGTGAGACTTTGCATTTTGAAAGATTGTATTTCGCCATATATGGTGAGACCATCTTTCAGGTGTTGCTCCAAAATGTCACGTTTTACCATAGTAGGCAAAAAGTCAAACGTGAGGAAAATTTGGTTTGATTTTGTCCATCTGGTGCATTTGGTTTTGACAACCCATTGCCCTTCGGAGAGTCAACCACAATGTACACCGCTGCAGCCTCGTCTGCTGCTATTTTGATTTCAAAACCTAGGTCCAGCCAACCACACGACATGGAGTGAGGTGCAATGTACACCGCAGTTGGGAAAATTTTGTGTACATCTTCACAAAAATTTTCTCATAAGGCCGTTTTTTGGATGTCCAGATACACACGGACTCCAAATTCCACTGACAAAAGTGGCTGGGAGTGTGGCGTGTTGATGTACTGGTTGCATTGTGCTTGCCACGCGAGTATCTCCAGGGAAATTGTGACCGCCAGTTTTTTGAGATTTTTGTCTATTCCGCCAGATTCTCCGGGGCATTTCTGAACATTAGAGGCCGTGGGCCTTCCGCCTGCTCCTCTTGCCTTGCTTGCCCAACTGCTCCCATACATGGGCGCAGACTAATCTCCTCTGTGAGATTATCAAACTAGATTTAGTCTTGAATTGAATAGGTTGCAAAAGTGTTTGCAACGAGAAAGAAAAGTTCCCTTTTGCTTGCTCTACTTAATTAGTTAACCTCATATCTACATTTCTCCTTGGGCCAGATAGGGTTTCAAGATGTACAGGGGTGTTAGGGTTGGATCAAAGCCATACCTGTATTAAGGTGTAAATTGCACAAAAAAGTACAGTGAGAAAGAAATTGTATGGGCCATAAACCATATGATTGATAGTATCATGGAGTTGGCTATAGTAAACCGTCCCGTTAGACCTGCTTGATGTCCATGTAAGGAGGCAATACGTTTTTATTTTATCTAGAAGTTGATTTTCCATCATGGAGTTGGCGTAACCTCCTGCTTCCAACCATACTCCCAAGTGACTAACAGGGCAGCTGTTGGCTTGGTGGTGAATGGAAGTTCCTAGTGGGGTAATTACTGGTATTCGCCTCCTATGTCTGGTGATGTGTCTTGATGTTGTATTGGTCTGTTGACCCAGGGTAGATGGCAAACAATGGGTCTGATATTTCCTCAGGAGTATGATTTCTGTTTTTCAGTGCTAATTGATGCGTTGCTTATGGATGATTATGCTGTATTATCTTCTCAATTTTGTGAGCATCCTGGTTGTTGGATATACCTACCACACAATCATCAGTGAAAGCCATCATTTTGATTGACGGTTGGCCATAAACATTGATTCCATTAAGAAGGGCGTTTGTATTCTGTATTATGGGTCCAGACTAAAGTTGTATAGTAGAGGACTTAGAGAGTCCCCTTGTTTAAGTCCTCACTGTGGAAAAAGTAGATTTTTAAAAAACCTGGCCCCGCCCACAGTCATGGTAGCTGACTCTGTGAACAACATCACCCACAATATGAACTTATTTGTGAGTTAGAATTTTTAAAGTAGGCCCTGAGATATGTCCAGTTCACCCTGTCATATGCCTTTTGTTGATCTAAAAGGACAAGCACTCCAGAGGCTTTAGATTTGTAGAAATTTGCAACTGTGTGAATATTGTCTTATATGTAACTTCTTGGGACAAATCCATATTGTGATGGGGATATCACATCAGTTGAAATTTCACCTAGTCGTCTGGCCATATTTTTTTGTAAATATTTTTGTGTAAATATTGATTAGGGAGATTGGGCAGCATTTAAATAGGATTAGTCTATATCCGTTTTTGAATAGAGTGACGGTGTCTTCTTCTTTGCCTCCAGGTAGAAGGCATGTTTCTATAATGCACTTGTTCATGGAAGCTAAAAGAATATTAAATATGTTAGTAAATATTTTATAAAACTTTTTATAGGAAATCCCATCAGATCCAGGGCATTTCCCTCTTGGTGCACCGCGTACTACTTCCCATAATTCCTCATACAATATTAGGTTAATTAAATTGTTGTTTTGAGCCACGGTGTCAAAATGTGCATTGTGAGGAATTTTTCAATTTTTTTCTGGTTTGTCAGGTTCAGATTTATATAAATTTGTATAAAACCTGTATACTTCAGTCACAACTTCTTCAAGTGTTTTCACTATGGATTTGTCCAGTCATCAGACCTGTGTGTAGGCTATCATAATTTTAGGCGTGAAATTGATGGAAAAAATAGCTTGAACAAGTTTCTACGTCTTTTATGTTTTTTGCTCTATATTGAACTCTAACTTGGTGTTGTTGTTTGCATATCAGGGTGCTTAGCTGAGCAGGAACCTCTGCCCATTTGCATCCCCATCCAGGTCTATATTCTGTGCATGGGACATTATTTTCCAGATGATTGATTACTGCCAAGGTGTGTTTGATGATGGCTGAAGCTTCCCTGTATCTTCTTGATGCTGTGTGTTTTATCTGTTGTGGTGTTGATTTTAAATTTTTCCAGGTGATTAATGGGTCTGAACAAAAGGTGCTTGAAAATCCCATGTTGAAATATTTCCTTCACTAAGGATTAAATCTGAGTTGACTAAATTTTTTGAAAAATATTCTGCACCACCTGGTGCTTGGGTAGTTGTTTCCGCTGGTGTGAAGGACACAAAACTAGCCAAATGGTTGGAGAATTCAATTTTTGTAGTCTTGAATTTATAAATTTGGTGTCAGAGAATTAATGGTGCAAGTATTAGCTTTATCCATGACATAGAGACAGATATACCATTGTGTAAATGTGGGCGTGTCATGTTTTGTAGAAGGGGTTGCCTTTTTGGCACTGGATCATATAGTCCCAGGGTGGCACTTAGCTCACAAAGTTCCACTTGCCCTGGTGGTGTCTCCATTGTGTGTGGCCATCTGTCAGTATCTGGGTTGATCCAGCAGTTCATGTCTCCCATGAAGAAAGTATTTTCTGGAAGATGGAGTTGTGTTAGAGCTGTTAAAAACTCTCAACGGTCCAGTGCACAGTTTAAAGCATACACACTGGCTATCGTGTTCACTTCTTTGTGCCATGAGAAGGTAACAGCTAGTATGCGGCCATCCAAGAACAAGTTTTTATTAATGAATTTTAAAGTTTTGGTTTGCACATACTATTACCCACAATGTAGCAACCAAAACGATATTGTTGGGTAAAGCATGTTTTCCCATGCCTACTCCTTTCCCTGTGGACGGTGAGTTTCCTGCACCGCCAGGATATCCACAGGTGGGTTTTTCAGGACTCATCTTCTTGGCTCAGGACGATAAGGTCTTGAGTTTACTATGTTCAGTATCCCTATCTGTTGGAGATACAACTATGATGACCAAAAATACTTTAGATCGAGATTTGATAACTCAGTTTAATAAGATGGAGAAATCTAAAATGAATATTTCCAATTATCAATTTGATTGAAGAAAGACTCTTTGGAGTTATTGACCTCCTAAAATGGGTGAATCTAATCAACCCAAAGAAACTCAGTAATTTGAGATGGCCAAGCAATTCGCAATGACTAATCATTTTGAAGGGGCTAGACTCATTAATAAGGTAAATCTCATCTAACTAGAGCTCTATTAGATATGATCATCATGAATATAATAATAATCACCAATTTCAGTCCTCTGGTAGGAAAAATCTTACCTTGTGTGGATCAAGAAAATCCTTGTGAAGAACCACTAAATTTTCCCTATAAATATCTCTAGATTTTAATTAATAAAGTACCTCAATTCTCACCTCACGTAGTTTGGTTTTGGTCTATTTTCATACAAAATTCTAAATATTCAGTTGACATTAACCATCATGACAAAACTAATAACTTCATTGAAATTGTGTCAGTCTTTGCTAGAGCCATGGAACTAATAAATTTGTAGCATTCATCACGCCTGCTTATAGAATTTCACATGACATTCCATTACTATCTCTACTGAGATGCTCAATGCGCCCAGGAGTGCTTAGCAGGTCCCCTCATCCCTAGTCCCTCGCCCTCATTACTCTTCATGCATCTTTGCTGTGCAGAGAGTAACTATGAGTAGAATTTGGGTTATATTCTGCCCCTTTTGTTACCACAGCTTTTGCTCCTCTCTTGCCTTTGCTGGTTTTCACTTTATCATTGTGGTGCACTTATATGTTCTTATTGGCCACATTTTTATTTTGATCATTCCATTGTTGATTTTTGCTCCCATTTGGGTTGTGCTCAACAATTTTGTGGGGGTGCTAAACCCCTGTTTTCCCACATTTGCTTCCAAATTGGGTTCCACCAAACCTACTATGGAACATATATTGATTAATAATGAGTATAAAAATTTTGCCAAAAAGGGTGGTTAGCCAAGCGGGTAAAACTGCTTCCACCCCTAGTTCAGGTTTTGAACAAAACCTGAACTGACTAGAAAAATTCTCAGTGTGGTATATTTGTCCCAAGGTCGACCTATCTTGAATACTTCTAAAAATTTTGTCAATTGTCAAAAGTAAAAGTACCAGTCTTTTGCCTTCAAAAAAAAATTGAGTGAAGAATGATATAAACAGGCAGAAGAAATATATTTTTCAATGGGGCACATGTAAACCTTGATATTGATATAAGTGCCTGTAGAGGCAACACTATAATGGTGCAGACCTTTTTTGTAAAAGGTTGTAGTACACTCTTATAAAACCCTTAGAAGTTTAGTACTTTGATAACTTTATGTAAAAAATGATAGCACATGGGGCCTTTTATATGTAGTTTGAACCCTGTCAATGATATAGAACATCTAACTTGATGTTTTCTTAAGTTGTTTAATCAAAAGTAACTGCTATATATACTGATATTATGAAAATCTATACAACTCTTTATTTATCATAAAAAAATGATACATAAACTTTGTTGTGGCATCTATGTGCTAGTTTTAACTCTTTTAGTTATAGTAAAATATATTGCATTCTTTTGAAACTTACATAAAATAGTTAACTGTATATTAGCATAAGAAACAATTAAATTAAACAGGTATTTTAGATGTAATCTGTATATTGGTAAATATTTATCTAATCTTCTTTTTAGCTCAAAAATATAAATCTAATAAAGTATTTCTTATAGGGGAAGATAAAATTCAATTTAGATTTGTTCTAAACTATATAATAGTCTGAATATGCTCTAAATGGCAACTAAAAAGTGATTTGGAAAGTTGTGAGCTGTCCTTAAGTTTGGCAATGTGAGAGTAGAAACGATTAAATTTAAGAGCGCTATATTAACAAGGAGGTTTTCAAGATACTAGGTACTTAAAATGATCAAATTGTTACATCCCATAGACTTCTGAACATGCACAGACTGTGCAGGACATATACATGTGCTCCAGAATATAAAAAAGCTAGAATGGTATTAATTGGAGGAGCTACATTGGTTAATAGCTACGGGTTGATATGGTCAAGTGTGGCGAAATGGCTTTGGAATTATTCAGTGCAGTATAGTATCTCTTTTTCGCTCAGCATAACTTTTCTGAGAAAGTTATATGGAAAACAACAAAGTAATCTTAATCGCCTGCCATAGTTTTGCTCTGATGCCCTTGGATTCTCCACTGGCTGCTCCAGTGTGGGGCAGCGGCAAACTCCCCTGCCATTTTCTGTCTATCAGTAAAATGCGCTCAGACTGGCTCGCCCAGTCATACAAAACCCCTGGGACAATTCAATTCTCCAAAGGATCTCACGCCCACCTTGCTTGTACCCAAGTGGTACCTCGCTGCCCCTGGTGCTCCCCAAAGCAATATGTGCTATGGCCTAAGGGTCAACTATGGGAAACTCTTTCCCATACCATGACCAAGACATTATCAAAATGGC
Organism: Massospora cicadina; assembly: GCA_022478985.1. NCBI lineage: Eukaryota > Fungi > Entomophthoromycota > Entomophthoromycetes > Entomophthorales > Entomophthoraceae > Massospora > Massospora cicadina. Next base: position 90,506 of record JAKSZP010008225.1, read on the forward strand.
ACAGGTGGTGATTATTCCCGCCAGTTTTATTGATTTTCCACCCCTATAAGGGGTATTTTAACTTTAGCTTCACCTGTGAAGCTGACACCGCCACCACAGCAACTGTGCCCTTGGTATTCCAGGATAACCCTCTTCCCAAAATTCAGACCCAGTTCCCAGCGGACGCCACTTTGGTGGCCCAGTTTGCTGGTTTGCCCACACACTTCCCCCCTGCGGTGCTCCACCAGCAGCTGATGGAAGGTTTGGCAGCCTATGGCTCTAACCCCACCTTACAATTTGTGGTTCCAAATGGGGCCACACGCCTCACTGGGCCTCGGGCATATGCCACAATCAGCCATGAATTTAGTAAAATTGCTGTTTTGATTCCCCTGCACCATCATTCCTTCTGCCCCCAACCATCTGTTTTGGGCCCATGTCGAGGGTGGGCAGATGATCTGCCCATCCTGTTTCAAGTTGGACCACTTGAAACGCAAGTGCCCCTCCTTAGCTACTTCTAACAGTTCAGATTTTTTGCTCACTGACCCCCAATCTGCTACCCACCTCACGCCAGTCTCAGCATGGGGTACAATCCTACCTTCCCCTCCCCAAAAGACTGTTGCTGCAGATGCACCTGCATCCCTCAATCAGCCTCCTCCTCGTCCCAGTGCCACAAACACTCCACCCAATCAAGCACAGTATTGGACCCCAGTTTGATCCCATGAATCCTCCAATGAATCAACCAATCCTCAACCATATGGCGATTCCCCAATTCAATTCAACTAGAACCCATGGGAGTTATTGGATGAAATAGATGAATCAGGTAATATCAATTAAGAGCCATCTCTGCAAGTTGACCAGTTCTGTAATGCAGAATGGGACGCAGAATTCCCACTTGTTTATATGCCCTTCAGCCAAACGTTGAATCACTCTACAGTGACCATCATCTTGCAGTAGAAGCAGCTGCTAAACCAGATTGTCGCCTCCTATGCAAAGCTGCTGCCAAATTAGTGGCGATGCTCAGAGGAGGAATTCCACCTCCTGTTATCCCTATAAATCTAACTTCAAAAGGTAAGACTAATATGAATCAATTTCACAAAAATGTCAACTCGTTATCCATAACATGGTAACTGTAGCATGTAATCTGAAGACTGAGATTACCCAAACCAATATTGCCACATTTATTAAACTACCTGTCGCCCACATTAAAGCTAAAAAAGCTTTAGCCACATATATCACTATCATTTTCATAGTTGGCAATTTCTTGGAAGCACCAATCATTAGAGATATCAAACCACATGCCGCCAATGCCCAAAGCTCTTGCTATCTGTCTAGACATGTACCCTACTCTGGGATGAGGAAGCTGCTGCCAAATCTGAGCTTCCCAATCCCCTCCCCTTCCACCATGGAGGGATAAGCAGTCTCCGCTCCCCACCTGGTTGGTTGTTTCTTTCAGTGTGTTTTATTCAATCCGCTCATTTGGGCGTTTTGTTTGATTCAATTAGTTACGTTATTTTTATTTTAGTTTTATTTTTAGTTTGGTGGTGTCCATCCCCCTGGTCGGCTTACCTCAGTTAAATAAAAAAGAGTATAGTATAGTATACTATACCTACTTTGTGTTATCAGAAAAAGGAGCGTCAGGTTAGTTTAGTCTTTTTGGCTTTTTTGTTGTGACACTGAGGTCAATGGAGTATGGGCATACCACTTCTCAGCGTTAGGACACTTTAGATGGAAAAAAATGTATCATAGTATTCTTTAAAGTAACTCTGATTTTTGACAATTAGGAAAGGAAAAATAAATATAGCCTAAGAAATTTGATCATAAATTAGATTTACTCTGCATTAAGGAATGTAGGCAAAACTTTAATTAATACTTTTTTGGCCTAATAGTTTAGCAACATATTAAATGTGTATATTTTCTAATGTTTGCCGCAGCAATTATAAAACTTTGATATTCTATGTCTATAAAAAAATAAATTTTGGGTGGTTTAAGGTATAGCTGATAATGATTTTGGTATAGGTTAGCAAGTTTGGAATAGTTTTCATATTTTGTTACTAAAGTTGGGTGGTTAAATCTAAATCTTATTTTTTTTATGTTTTACCATTTGAATTTTAAGACTTATTTAGCTTATTAATATAATGGTGCAGAAAAAGAGATTTTGAGAGGCATAGTCTTATGGCATAGTATATTGCTATGATGGAGCTATAAGAATTATAATTATCATAGTTAAATGCTAAACTTTATTAAACAATTTAATCTTGAGAATTGAATGTGGTGCTATGATCGTTAATACTTTACATATTAGGTGGACTAACATAGCTTTCCTGTGAGGAATCATATCTTCACCAAACCATACATCAGAAGGATACAAAATCTTGGATCTTCTTTCATAAATCGTTTTAATCATAATACTTTAGTTGACTTTTCATGAGCTACTTGTTTTTTCTTAGAGAAGGTTTATAATAAGTATTTTTCCTTAATCAGTTATTCATTATGAACCAGTTTAGATTATAATATAGAAAGGTTGTTCTAAAGAAGGTGTCATTAGTTTTTACTTACAACATTCCATTTATTTGGGGAAGGTCGACCAGGGGACAAGCACTTCTGATATAGTGAGGTAACTAAAGAAATTTGACAATTAAAGACACCCCAGAGGGTTCAAGGCCCCTCTTGTTGTCTCCAGGATCACCAAGTTTAGGACGGTAGGGAAGTGGAATTATGCTGGCTTATTCTTGGATGCATCATGTGTGAAGGAAAGGATCAACCTTTAGGAACCATATGGGGAACCATGTGTTGATTGTCCTTCTGTTGCGGGGGTCATGTGTCCAAACAGCCATGCTTGGAAATGTTCCAATATATGGCTGTGGAAGCGATGGATGGCTTCTTGGATTGTGGGCGCTGCTCCTGTGAACGATTCCAGTACCATTGTATGTATTGTCCATAGTGCTATTGCTACTATTAACTCCCTGAGAGATGGGTGGATAGGAGAGTCCATGTTTATAGCGAACATGTTCCTTGATAGGCTGAATGGTTGTCCGTTCTCTTGGCGGAATAGGCGCATGGCCTCTTTCCATACAGCCACTGATGTTGGGCATTGTTCTAAAAGGTAGGCTAGGCTTCCATACTGACCACATATTGTACATGAGGTGTATGTGGCAATTGATCGTTCAGCTGTTCGGTATACTCTCCTTATGCACCTCCATACATGTGCTCATATCCTGGGTTGGAGTAGAGGGTGATGTGTGTATCTCCATACTCTTCTTTGAGTCTCAGGTTGTAGGGTATGTCCATATGGTCCAGGTAATCTATCCTGGCTATGGTACTTGGGCTTTTGCTTATTATATTGTCTATGACTATTTGATCATTGATCTCCTGTCTTTGAGTTATCCTTGGGCGTCCTCTGTGACTGGTTTGATAGTTTATGTGGATCCGTCATGTCACTCTTCTCATGGCTAGGAGTATTCATTTAAAATGTGCAGGAGTGCCGTGTGGTCCTGCAGCTGTGGGATGGGATGCCAGATATTTGATTAATGTGTTTGGGTGATCTGGGTTTCTTAATTGGAGTGTACGTGTGAAGTTATATCTTGCTGCCCTGGTTCAGTATGTATCTAGAAGATCTGGGCTAGTCACCTGAGCTATCCAGGATTCCAGTATATGGGTTGCTTGCTCTACATAATTAGTAAGCCCCATACCTCCATTCCTTCTAGAGCCAAATAGGGTTTTGAGGCGTACAGGGGGGTTGTGGTTGGACCATAGCCATCCTTGTAATAGGGCGTGGATTGTGTTATAGAAGGATGGTGAGAAAGCGATTGCATGGGCCGTGAACCATATGATTGATAAAATCATAGAGTTGGCTACCGTGACCCTTCCTGTTAGACCTGTTTGGTTTCCATGTAAGTGAGGCAATGCGTTTTGTTATTTTGTCTAATATTTGATTTTCCATCATGGACTTGGCGTAACCTCCTGCTTCCAACCATACTCCCAAATGTCAAACAGGGCCAGTTGTTGGCTTGGTGGTGAATGGAAGTTTTAGTGAGGTTGTTGGTAATTTTAGCTCCTATGTCTGGTCAGGAGTCTTGATGTTGTATTAGCTTGTAAGCCCTGGGTAGATGGCATCCACTGGGTCTGATATTTCCCCAGGAGTATAATTTCCGTTTTCTCAGTGTTAAGTGATGCGTTACTTATAGCTGAATAGTCTTGTATTATATTCTCAATTCTGCAAGCGTCCTGATTGTTGGATATGCCCACCACACAATCATCAGCGAAGGCTTTATCATTTTGACTGGTGGTTGGCCCTTGACGTTGATTCCCTTAAGGAGTGTGTTTGTATTTTGGATTAGGGGGTCTAAGCTAAAGTTGTAGAGTATAGGGATTAAGGGGTCCCCTTGTTTTAGTCCTCTCTGTGGGATAACTGGGTTAGTTAAGAAGCCTGCTCCTCGCACAGCCATGGTAGCAGACTCTGTAAACATTATTACCCAGTTTATAATTCTATTTGGAAGCTTGAATTTTTGAAGGCAGGCTCTAATATAGGCCCAGTTCACCCTGACATATGCCTTTTGTTGGTCTAAAAAGACAAGTGCTCCAGAGGTTTTGGACTGACAGACATTTGCAACTGTGTAGATGTTATACCATATGGATCTTCTTGAGCAAATCCATATTGTGATGGGGATATCGAATCTGTTGCAATTTCTCCTAGTCGTTTAGCCATAATTTTTGTGAAAATTTTTGTATCTGTGTTGGTTAGGAATTGGGCGCCAGTTGGACAGGTCTAATCTGTCTCCTTTCTTGAATAAGGTGACAGTATAGGATTCTTTGCCTCCAGTTAGGAGGCATGTTTCCATAGTACACTTGTTCAATGAAGCTAGAAGAATGTTAGAGATGTTAGTAAAATATTTTGTGTAAAATTCATAGAGAATCCCATCAGATCCAGGGCATTTCCCTCTTGGTGAACCGCGTACTACTTCCCATAATTCCTTGCACAATATTAGGTTGATTGAATTGTTATTTTGGGCCACGGTGTCAATATGTGCACTTCTAAGGAATTTTGATTTTTTCTGGTTCAACTGGCTCAGATTTATACAATTTCATATAAACCTGTGCACTTCAGTCACAAATTCTTTGGGTGTTTCCACTATGGATATTTCCAGTTGATGGACCTGTGTACAAGCTATCCTATTTTTCCAGGCGTGGAATTGGCGAAAAAAATAGCTCAAGCAAGTTTCTCCATCTCTTATGTTTTATGCTTTTTTATTGGACTCCAACTCAGTGTTGGTGTTCGCGGATCAAGGTGTTTAACCAAGCAGAAACCTTCGCCCATTTGCGACCCCATCCAGGGCTGTATCCTGTGTTTGGTACATTGTTTCTAGATGTTCAATTTCAGCCAAGGTGTATTTGATGATGGTTGAAACTGCCCTGTGTCTTCTATATGATGTATGTTTAATTTGTTGGGTTGTTGATTTTTTGAAATTTTCCCAGGTGGTTAGTGGGTCCAAGCAAAAAGGTGTTTGAAAATCCTGGGTTGAGGATATTTCCTACATCCAGGATTGAAATTCCGAGTCAGCTAAACTTTCTGGGCGTATTCTGCACCATCTGGGTGCTTGGGTACTTGGTTCTGCCAGTTTGTAAGACACCAAAACTAGCTGATTGGTGGAGAATTTAATTTTTGTAGTTTTTTTTGAATTTGGTGACGGAAGATTATTGTTGCAAGTATTAAGTCTATCCTTGACTTAGAGACAAGTGTGCCATTGTGTACATGTGGCTTGTCATGTTTTGTAGAAGGGGTTGCCTTTTTGGCAGTGGATCATATAGTCCCAGGGTGGCCTTTAGTACACGGAGTTCCACTTGCCCTTGTGGTATCTCCATTGTGTATAGCCATCACTCCATCTCTGGGTTAATCCAGCAGTTCATGTCTCCCATTATGAAAATATTTTCTGGTAAATTTAGTTGTGTTAGGGCTGTGAGAAATTCTCTTCAGTCATGTGCACTGTTTGGGGTGTACACACTGGCTATTTTTTGCACTTCAGTGTACCATGAGAAGGTTACGGTGAGTACGCGGCCATCCAGGAACAAGTTTTTATTAATAAGCTTAAAGTTTTGGTTCACATGTACTATCATCCCACAGTGGAGCGACCAAAACAATATTGTTAGGAGCATTTTTCCCATGACTCCTCCTCTCCCTGTGGACAGTGGGTTTCCTGCACCGCCAGGATATCCACAGGTGGGTTTTGTAGCAGACTTAACTTCTTGGCCCGGTATGTTAAGGCCTTGAGTCCCACTATGTTCAGCTCATATCTCTACTGAGACGCCCAATGCGCCTTAGGAGTGGTTAGCAGGGCCCCCTGGCCCTACTCCCCTGCTCACATTGCTCTCCACTGCACATCTCCTGCAGAGATCATAACCATGAGTAGTAGTTGGGGTGTATTCTGCCCCTTTCATCGCCGTAGTTTTTGCTCCTCTCTTGGCTTTGCTTAGCTTCAATATATTGTTACAGTGCACTTGTGTGCTTTTATTGGCCACATTATTTTCTTGTGCATTCCATTGTTGGTTTTTCTTTAATTGAGTTAAATTCCAAAATTTTGGGGGATGCGCTGAACCCCAATTTTGCTTCATTCATTTCTAAATTGGGTTATGCTGAATTCAATCTGGTCAGATTGGGTGTATGGTTTTCCATGGGATCTGATTGGTTCATTGACTTGAATTCCTCCATGTCTTCCTGGATCTGCTCCAGCAATATGGTTGATTCTGCTGAGGCCTTTACCTTGGCTGCAGCCAGTTTGCGAGCTTGTTTGGCCATTTTATATTCTTTCAATATATTATGGTCAATTATTTTATATTGCCTATGTTCTCCCCAGTTGAAGGCTTGTGTAGTATCCATGATTTTGGCGTACTCTGAGTCATCTTCACCTATTTCCTCCTCACAGAATTCCATTTCTCTCAGGCCTTCTTTTATGGGGCAAGCGTGAATCTTGTGCCCAAAGGCCTGGCAGTGGTTGCATATGGGGGCACTTTCCACTGTTGCGTGGAACAGCTGGGATTTTTTCCCATTAATGGTGAAGGATGCTATATGAGGGATTTTTGTAATATCCTCTACTACATCCTGGTTTGGCGAAATAACTGCAATTGCCTTCCCCATGCTAAGGGTTGGCATCAGCTTGAAACTTTGCATTTCAAATTGTTTGATTTCTCCATAGGCTTCCAAGCCTTCTTAAAGATGTCTTTTGACTACTGTGCACGCCAATGTGGTCGGAAGATAGTTGAAAATTATAAAAATGTCTATGGATTCAGTCCAATGGGTGCGTTTGGTCAGTACCAATTGCTGTCTATCGGGAAGGTCAAGTACCACTATGACCTTCACTGCTTCATTTGCTTCTTCTGCAGTTTCAAACCCAAGATCTACCCAACCTCTGCGGATAGTATGGGTTGTTAAGTACACCTCATGCAGGAAAAATTTTATGTTGGGCTTCGCCAAACTTTTCCCACATTGTTAGTGTTTCTACACACAGGAAAAATCATATCCCATGTTCCACCAACAACAGTGGTTGCGATTGGGATACTTCCATATAGCTGCAGTGTTTTACCAAAAAATTAATGAAACCCACAGGGGGCGCCACCTGGGGTTTTTTATTTTTACTGAGATTTTCTTTTGTACCTGTGCGCTTGGTACCTTTGGATGGTGCAGGTCTGGGTCCTCTGCCCTTTACTGCGTTTGCCCAGCTCTTGAATTTATTTTTCATACTTATCTCACCTGGTATCAATTATCAAATTGTGCTGTTTGAAATGAATCATATTACTAAAAGTGATAGTAATTGGAAAGAAAAGTTTTTTACTTACAACATTCTTACTAAAGTCCTGATTTATGTCTTCAAGGATTGCAAAGGACCCTTTTGTTAGTTTTGTACATAGGAATGGTTAAGCGTTCTTATAACAACCTCCAGTAAAATCTGTTAATTTATAAAGTACATTACGAAATTTTATTTTTTGCTATAGAGCATATCATGCAATTTAAGTGAGGCTGTTAAGTTAGTATGGAGCTTTAGACGTAAACGTTGTCTAAGCATGTGTTGAGACGTTTTTATAGTATTAGTGTAATATATTATAACTAATACCCATGAGAATAGTTTTTAATGATTTAAATCTGTATGACGCGCTGCAAAGTAGTTATGGTCTCTGAAAGTGATATGGGATTAAAAATTACTAATAAACTGTTCAGGCTATAGTTTTTAATTTTCTTAGAGTATAATTTTATTACAAGATTGTTGGTTCTTAGTATGGTATGAATAGTTACTTGTACATATTAAATCTGTCTATGCATGTCTTAGGAAAGAGCATCAAGAGAAAAGGGGTCATGTTTTGTAAGGTTCTATAAGAACTATTTTAAGGCAAGACCCTATTACTGCTATCTTTGTCACAAGGCAAACTTTCTTTACCTCTAAATAGAGTAACAAAATTGAGCCTTTGTTGTAATTGGT